>JAGDQP010010024.1:46960-57099 GCA_022664845.1 Lepisma saccharinum
AAATAAACTGAATAATCAGAGTCTACTCATCAAAAACAAAATTACGTGGTTAATACGTGCTTACCTCTTATATAGAACCTGCATTTGAATGCAATCGATTATACATTAGTGTTAAATGGAGTCACATACACTGCAGGCAAGCTTGAAAAAGGCAATTTTCATTGAACTAATAGTACTAAAACCGGGGTTTTTCTCAAACCTGGAATCATCCTGTAGCCTGAGGCACAAGCAGTTATCGGTTGTGGCTTGGGGTGGCGAATTTTAAAATCACCCCAACTACCCCCACCCTTGTCGGAGGGGGTTGAAGAAGGAAAGACAGACTTAAAACAGCAGAAATAGCGTTCAGGATGTCGTCACCGGGAGGAAGGCGTTAGAAGATGATACAGCAGAAGCTATGAGAAGAGAACATGAAGAACATAACAGGAAAAAGGATGAGATGGAAGCGTCCAGTAAAACCAACAAGAAACAGAGTTAGATGCATGAAGCAAATAGGAGTCAGATGACGGGGAGACAGAAATAAAAAAAATGAAAACTAATTGATAAGAACAGAAAGGAAATCGAAGATGGAAAGGGAGAAAATTGAAAATTGAAAATTGAAAGGGAAAATTGGTACTTTGGGTTCATCGCATTTCTGGAAGTAAAATATGAAGAATAGAGCCGCGTGGTAAAGAATCTACAAAAAATTATCAAACCAGACAAAGGAACGAATGAAAAAGTGAAAACCTGTGGAAGAGTATCAGAAAACTAGAGGAGAGATTGAATAGAAAGAAAGCAGTGGAGAACAAAAACCTGAAATTGGAGACAGAAGCACTAAAATCCCAAATAAAGGAGATGCCAGCGATGGATAGAAACGTAAACAGTAGGTTTGAAAGTATAAAATGGAAAATGTAACAGGTAGAGAGAATAATAACCAGGATAAAATCTAACATAGACGAAATGGAAAGGAAAAGACAAGAACAACTTGCAGCAGCGAACGAGAAAATATTTGCTTGGAGGAAGGTAAAATGAAAACAGGGAGTAGTGAAAGGAAAACACCGGCTATACCTAGCTTTGTGCAAATATTAGAAAAGGAAACCAGAGAGGGCAAGGAAGATTGAACAGATAGCTGTGAAACAAAAACAAGTAGTGATGATCTACCCAAGAGAAGTAGAATCTGTAGAACAACCGAGACAAGACTTTATCAGCAAAGTGGACCCAGTCAAGGAGAAACTTAAATTTTCCTCACTAAGAGCAACAAAAAACGCTCTGTGCTGCAGACTGATAACGCAGTGGAAATGAAAAAGATAACTAATAACGAGAAGGTAAAAGATTTTAAGCATGGAGAGGTAAAAAAGCGGAAAAGAATTATGATAATACATGGCGTAGTTAATGAAATGAAAGACGATGAATTTATTGATGTCTTTATTCAGCAAAATTTAGAAAATAGAATTGAAGAAGTCCAAAGGGAAGTCAACGCCAGAGTTAGAACTGGACCCAGAAAATAGAACATGTCACAAAGTGATAGTAGTATCCCCAGAGCTGAGAAAACACCTGCTGAAAACAACGACTGAAAACACTGTATCGGTTACGAGTCGCACTCGATTAAGAATTTTTTTGTCCATTCCCAGATGTTATAAATGTCTTGACTACAGACATTTGTCAAGATACTGTACCGAACCAAAACAAAGGTGCAAATACTGTGGAGACAACACACATGACTTCGAGAACTGTCCAAAGGCACAAGAATCACCAATAGGGTGGAAGGAAAAAGTCAAAATAGTGTGACTGGATTCTAATAGCAAAATTAAGTTGGATTTAGTCTTCCTTGATAAGGCTGTGAAAGCTATTTTCTGAAAAATGAATTCTGCAGGAGCCACTTTAGCTTCAAAAATTTCAAAATAAAAAAAATTGTGTTATTGTTACGTGTACAATTTGTATAAATTTGTGTCTGGTAGTTTCTCAGCGTGAAACTACGTTTTCGGTTTACATTTGAAACTTGTAATCATTAACAATTAACTCTCCAACTGTCATCACTATCACTCGTGAAGTTAGTGCATGTGCACAAGTTTTCTCGCAAAATAGTGCTGACAGTTTCAGAGCTAATTCTAAATAATTAAAAGTTTCAAATGTAAAACCAAAGCGTTGATTCACGTTGAGAAAGTAACACCCACAGATTTATACAAATTTATACCAATTTGCACAGGTAACAATAACACAAAATTCCAGATTTTAAAAATTCCGAAGCTATAGTAGTGACTCCTAAATAATTTATTTTTCAGAATAAGGCTTTTGCAGACTTATTCAGGAAGACTAAATTCAACTTATCTTCACTATTAGAATCCAGTAACACAATTGTGACTAATTCGTCCCACCCTAACCACCAACCTGTGTCCCATGTAAACTAAGAAAACATATGCACTGCAATAAATAAAAAGAGTGCCCGTCAACATAATTCATACATGAACGTGTGCTCCAAAAAATAGATTATAGACGAAACCCATAATCCAAACAAAGAAACTGGACAATTATTACAACAAAGGAACACAACAAAATTCAAAAGAAAGATGGGCAAAAGCAGAAGAAAGCCAACCCCTAAGAAGATTGAAGGAATTCAGAAGGAGGAAGAAAGGAGAATGGGAAAAAAGTAAGACGTAACAAACGAGGTGGTGACTCAAACAGCAAAACCTACAAAGAGTATATGAAAAGACTGGTGGAGAAGAATTTTCAAGTCATCGATTTAGCGGATGGATATGACAAATGAGCTGGGCACATCGTAGCAGGTAAATAAAGACGGAAGACAATAAACAAAGTAATGAAATAGCAAACTTAATAAATAAATCCAAGAATATCCCATATAGCTTAGAAAGCATTATAGAACAAATCCAGCAAGAGGAGGAGGAAATAAAATAGATGAGAACCTAAAAGGTGAAGTAGAAACGTGGGAAAATAATGAAGATGAAACCATGAACGTGATAACTTTAAAGACTGGTTACTAAAATATGAACCTGATAAAGCGCCCGAAACGATAATATCCTTATTTGAAGGGAAAATTGATACAAAAGATAATAAAACTAGTACTACATTTTATTAATTTAATGCTAAAAACGTTTCTACAAGGTTTCGCAGCTAAGGTCTCGGAATCACATGAAAGTTTTGAGAAACGGGAAATGGATACCAATAATCTCCCGAGAGAAAACAGAAATGATTTAACAATGTACTACTCATAAATAAATATGAGAAAATATTTATTCATGTAGTTCCTCTAAAGAAACCTGTGTTGAAGACCTTGGGAAACCTAAATGTTCTGGCAAGAAGGAAAATAGAGTTAATATAACAGCAGTTGGGATGGGCTTGTCGCAAATCCCACCAAAATTGATTTTGGACCGTTTTGGTAACTTCCAAAATCAAAATAACAGGATATACATCACGGATCTTCGAAAAGAAATAAAATTGCAGAGACCAGAAACAATTGAAGAATGTGAAGATGAGCAGGCCGAGGACGAAGGGAAGGCAGGTGAACGAAGAGAAGAGACAATAGGCGAGGATTGAAAGTTTGAAATAAACTTTAAACCTTTTTATAAAGGACTTAAGAAGGAATATGAAAACGGAAGAAATAAACAAATTGGAAAAGAAGAAGAAAAACATCAATGGAAGATATGAACCAAGAAGTAGGAATCAAAAAGACTGACCAGAAAATGAGCAACTTTTACAATCATATAGATAGAAGATATTAGGTAGCAAGCCTGGCAGATCCTGAAATGTAGAAAACATCCTTAAGGTTTATTGCAACGAATCTCTATCCGAAGGGCTTGAAAATCGCATTTCCAGTACTCGACGAAATTGACAGAATTGTGTTAAAATGGAACGGGCTAATGGACGATCCTTCTAAATTACTTGAAATAGTGGACGAAGTTCTTCCGCGAAGGGAGGTAGAACTAGATCTTAAGAATGTACACAAAACGTTCGTACTGGCGTACGGAAGAGTAGCCTTCGATGCCAAGGAACTTGGACCGAAGTGCTACGTGCATACGCGCTATGCAAGCTCACAATAACTTGGAAATTGTAATATAAAAACTCTGCAGCTTAATGCTCAAAGGTCGAAAAGTGCGACCTGAAAATTCCGGCAACTGGTCAAGGCGCAGAGAATAAAAATTATGTGCCTAAAAGAACCATACCACTTCAGAGATGAAATACAAAAACACCCGTAAACGCGCAAGTGTTTACAAAAGGTGAACAACCAGGAACGGCGATAGTATTTTTCGACAATAGCATTAAAGGACTATTAATAAACCAATGCTCCAATAAAAGTATAGTCATGTAAAACAATAACAGGTAGTGTTATTCTTTACAGTGCGTATTTTCAATTAGTTATGTAATAGAACCGTATTTACACATGATAGACAATCTAATCAACAGCTATCCAGACCAAGAAATTCTAATAACAGCTTACGCAAATGCAAAATCAACGCTCTGACACAGTTCCATGGAACGCAAAAGAGGATAAACATTAGAAGATCTCATAATTAACACAATTTAATAATTCTAAACCAAGAAGATAATCCACCTGCTTTTGAGAGCCATGTCGGAGTTTCGAGTAATATTGATGTCACCCTAGCAACAAAAGAGTTCGCAGGAAAAATAAAAACTGGCAGGTACCAGACGAAATTGCGCGCAGTGAAAACAATGTGATTGTCTTTACCATTAATGGAATATTCGAGTTTGAAATGTAGAAAACTAATACAAAAATACACTATTCAAGAAATAAACTAAAGAAAAATAGAACGTATTCTAGTCCTTCGGAATATTGATGTAAACACTGATGTGAACGAAACTGCTCTCCGGATTCAGGAAGCAACTACAGTGGCGATCAAAAGTGCATCCAAGCTCCTACTTGGTGGAGGGAAAATAAAGACTCAGTTTTGGAATCCAGGACTGACGCAACGGACACGAATAATGAGATCTAAAAGAAAAGGCTACCAGCAATCCCAGACGGCTGAAATAAAAAGACTAGATGTGTATGGATAGGCAAAAAGAGCATGCGAGTAAGGTCTTAAGAAAGACAAAATAATATGCAAAGAGATCCATGGGGAACTCCATACAAACTCGTAAACGAGAAAATTAAATCACCAACACCGCAGACAACATTAGAAGGATCGGATGGCATGAAAACATAAAGTGGATTAGAAACAACAATTAATGACAAAGTTGCTACCAGACGACTATGCAAACACAAACACGGAACAGAATAGACGTGAATGAGAAAAGGCAAACATTTCACTAAGAAACATAAATCAAACAACAGTAACAAACGAAGATATAGAAGCAGCTATCAAAACACTTACAAACAAAAGAGCCCCAGGACCAGACTGCATAGTTGCTGAAATTTATAAGATCCTTAAACACATTTTAATACCATATTTGTCATGACTGTTCTCAGTATGCTTACGACAACGAAAATTCCCAGTGTGTTGGAAAACAACCGAACTTATTATTCTGTTCAAAAGCAAGTTGACTCTGGCACGACGTCGGGGTGAGGAGTCAGTAGGACCTTTTCCAGTGTTAAAAGTAACAATAAAAGTAGTAAAACTAAAAGGAATTTAAGAGACGGGAGGGTTATGGGGATGATTCTTTTGGCCCAGTTCCCGATGGATAAACCTGGGCTCTCTTTCCGCGATTGGGAGGATTAGTTCTCTTTTATTTTCATTACTTTCATATATATTTTGTTACACTTAAGTATACAATACAGTTTACATTTGATTTGTTTAGTTCTGTTCAGTTCTAGATTTAGTGTTTTTTTTAACAACTGTCTTCTATTTATTTATGTATTTCTAATTATTTTTATTGTCGTTATTTCTTTCCCTTCACTTTATTTATTTATTTTTTTAAGTTTCTTTTGGGTATTTTCTCACACATCCAGTCACTACACAAGTCCTCCTGTTTTTGTTTAGTAGCTATTCGTTTTTTTTTTTTAAATCTTGTTATTAGATTGTTTAATAAAATTTTATTATTGCTTTGCGAATCTTCCTCCTTCTCTAGTTTAAAACTGATACTATAATTTTAATATATGCAGAATTATTTAGCAATGTCTCAATGAAAATTACAATATACTTTATCTGTAACATATTTCCTATACACTAATAGTAATAATAATTAGAATTAAAAATAATTAAACTATCAAAATAATGCAATAAATCATATGCATCTTGATGAGACAAAATCCCTCTAAAACACATTCACTCGCTCATTCACTCAGGTGGGGAAGTCGACTCTGAAGATCCAGGCTGGACGAATTCTCCAGATCTTTTGGATTGGAGCGGTTCTAAGACTCCCTTCTTCTTCCTCTTTTTAACCACACTGCCACATATAGACACTTCCACACAGCACTTCACACGCAATTATTTACTCGGTTTCAATTCTCAAGTTTATTCTCCATCCAGAGTTATCCTGTCCAGACCACTGAGTCGGTGGAACCTCTGGGGGAATTCTTGTTCAGTTATTAAATACATATGATTTATATTAACGAGCACGCACACGCACACGCACTCGCAGCCATTTGACGCTACGCGTCTCGCCAGGTGGTGGCCCCTGTAAATCTAAGTATCCATGACCATGGAGAGAATATCGAATCCACAAAGTTTGCATAAGATGCCGTTCTTATTGTTTTTCTGCTCGTGGGTACACGCCGCCCGCACGCGACCACGCCCGCTCCCGACTCACGCACCCGTATCTACAATATCTACAGTACTTGAGTCGTCCAAATTAAATGTTGTTGTTCTCCTGTTTATCCTCTTTTATTGGTTTCCTCGTTTACATTTTGTTCTATATATATGAGATCCTAGTAGAAAGTTGGTCTAGTAGGTATCTTTTCGTTATTCCCTAAGCATCTCTTTCACCGTTATCCATCTTAGTTCCCCCCGCGTATCCACTATCTGCTGGATGACCTCTTTTTCTTCATTCACTTGGTTGGGGCACTCGAGGACCACATGTTCAGGATTTGCCAGTAGTCCACACTCACACATCGGGGAGTTCACCAGGCCTAAGTCAAAAAGTTTGGCGTTGTACGGGCCATGTCCGCTTTGTAGATGAACCACACACTGACCTGGATTCCAGTTTTCCCATGCAAGTCTATTAGAAATATTATCAATTATGCCAAAAAGTCTTCTAGATTTAGCACTCTCTTGCTAATATTTATGCCATTTTGATGTTATTATCTCATGTATTTCTTCTTTCGTTCTTGGCATTTCTTCCAAAATTTCCCTTGCTCTTATCAAATTTTCTTTTTTCTAAGAAGACAGGAACTATCGCACCTCGACCCCAAGCCGGGCTTTCTACATTTCCTTGTGGGTCATGGCTCCTACGAAGCAAAACTCTTTACATAGGGTTGGCGGAGTCTCCGGAATGTACGTGCGGAGGCGGCCAGGCAACACCATAGCACGTGGTTCTGCAGTGGAAAACAAATCAAAGAAATCGTTGAGGATGAAAACAAATCAAAGAAATCATTGAGGATGAAAAGTTATGTAATTTGATAGAGGAGATAAACGAGATAGTATCTAATTATTACAAATGACTATTCACCGGAAACAATGATTCAGACAACTCAAAAGAACAAAACAAAAAAAAAGGAAGAAACAGTTTTATAGGAAATAATCAAATGTCAAATAATTAGAAGAGCGACATGAAATGCAAAACGTAAATGTTAGTTTGAATGTATATATTGGTAGATGTGTACGTGTAAGTGAACAGGAAAAATGTGTAGGAAAGGAAAAGCAAGTGCAAATTTTATTTTCCCAGAGGTCAGTTAGAGGCTACTGGAATTCTTTGGAATCACCAGAAGATAACCTCCTGGAAATATAGATAATAATAAAGAAGTAGAAAGAAAAAAAAGGCAACAGGGAAAAATAGAACGAATATAAAAGGCTTCCTTTCCCCATAACGACCTATTCGCGAGCTTCTGTTGTGTCCATTTTGTGCGTCCCTCCTTATGTCCTGTGCGTTAGTGATGTGCTTTGTTCGAAACTATTTGGTGTCGTGTGCTGTTTAAGTGTAAAAAATACCCTTCTGTTTTGGTAAAAGTGAGGAAGAGCGTAAGAAGAATGCATGTGGAGCTGGTGAAAACCGGTCAACGGAAGACTTCGGATCCTGGACACCAAACAGGGCCAGTGTCGCCATCTGTAATGAAGGAAATGCAGAAGTAGCAAATAAAATAACAATATTTAAAAGAAACAGAAAGTGCTCATGAAGAAGTAAACTGAATTAAGAATGAAATTAAAAGCAGTAACAGAGAACTGAGACAAACCTAAATGTACATGACAAACACAAGCAGGAAAAGCTAAGCATACAGGGGAGAAACAAGTGAAAACACACAGGGGAGAAGCAAAAGTAAGAGAATTCACCAACACAGGAGAAAAAAGTATCAAAATAAAAACAATCATAATACTGAATGAAGAAACTAATATAATTGTTATTTATTTACAGATAGTGATTTCAGAGGTCACCACAGGAACGAGCACGATAAAATACTCCAATAAAGAAAAAGGGCAAATGTACTCTTGTCTATATGTTCTGTAATTGTCCATCTATATCTGTAAAATTTAAAAATAAAGCAAAATAATGCAAGAAAGAGGAAAACTGTCCAGCCAAAAAATAGATAATGACCAAGTACTGCCCTTTAATCCATCCCTGCGTGGAAAGGAAAGAAAATAATGATTTGGTGAACGCCTCACCTTGTTGGGTGGTTCCTGCAAAAGGAAAAAAGGAAGAACGTTGTTTCTCTTCACTCAGCGAACATTAAGTAAATGAAGAGGCATGGTTGGAAGGAAGGTTGAAATAAAAATAAACGTCAGCCGTCATAGTTAAATTTTTGGGAAGCAATTCCCATGACACAACGTCATCTTTGTCCCAGCAGATAGTTAATATTTTATTTTGTCTACGAACATTAACATTTAGACGGGGAGGGTTTTTTTGTTACGGTTCGTTTTTCATGTTCCCATAAAGGCATAACTTTTCAACCCCATTTACCACAATCCTCAAGATGAATGATCGATGTTGTTCTTGTTCTGACCCATAACGAGCAAGCAAAGAAGCGCAAACGGCCACCTGCTTTCGCTTAAAGCGTGCAGTGTACACACCCCAATTTCTGAACCTTTCTCAAGAAATGTAAAATAAGATAAAATGAATTGTATATGTCGTTGGAAATGGTATGTCGCACGACGGTTGTCAAGTCAAGTTCATTACATTTCCCAATTGGCATCCGGATTGACGTGAAGCGTCGTGAATCAACGACTTTAAACGGTTTTCATCACAGTACAATGGTCTTCTTGAACGTGAAGAATAACTCAGGTCAAAGTCGCCCTGTTTAAAACGATTAAAACATTTCCCTGCCGTACTTTCCCCGATAGCATTTTGCCCGTACACAGCTCAAATGTTTCGAGCCGCTTCCACTGCTTTTGCTCCTCTGTTAAATTCAAACTGAAGAATTAGTCAAAAGTGTTGTTTTTTCTCCATTTGGCACTGAATCTTCTATGGTCAACAAATTACATTAACTATATTGCTGTTTGTATCGAACAACTGCCTGTATATCTAAAAAATAAACACTTTGCGCTCGAATTTCAAGATTTAGACACAATTGTATTTTATTTTCTATATATTGTGGAAATTTTCTTATGACGCTTACCATTTTGTTCCCCCGAGGTATTCATATACAGGATGTCTGTAACTTCTTGGGTCAAATTTATACAGGTAGTAGAGGGGTCGAATATAAGTATTTTAAAATAGGAAACCGAAGGTCGAAAACGCCTAGATCAAGCGCCACGCCATTTCGAACTTGCAGAAATCTGTAAGAACAAGTAACAAGTTGCAATAACATATCACGTCGATGTAACCTGCTTTCTTTTGCATAACACTACATCTGATTATGTATGGTTTCGTACAAACAAACTACTGCTGCACTATACGTATCAACAACTCAGATTAACTGTTCAAAGTGGCGACCGCCAATCTCTATGCACGTAGCACAACGCCTCATGAAATTTTGCCTCACTCTCTCAAATATCTCCGGCATCTCTTGCACAATCAAGCAGGCAGGCAAGACCCTTGCAAGCAAGTTCTCCTCTAATTCTACTGGCGTTTCATACAATATACACCAATGACTTGATGTGTCC
>JAGDQP010010025.1:0-57099 GCA_022664845.1 Lepisma saccharinum
TCTCCAGTGACTGTCTGGCCGGGCTGAACAAATTCTTTGTGGATAATTCCTTTTGAATCGTAAAAACAAATCAGCATCACCTTAACTTTTGACTTCACCAAGCGACTTTTTTTGGGTGGTCCTTCATCCGGCGCTCTCCATTCAGCACTTTGCCGCTTTGTTTCGGGCTCATATTCAAAACACCACGTCTCGTCACCAGTTACAATCGATTTCAAGAAGTTTCGATCCTGCCGAGCACTTTTAACAATGTCTTTGCAATGCGCAATTCGATCAACTTTTTGGTCTTCGGTGAGTTTGTGTGGTACAAACCGCGAATTAACCTTCTTAAGGCCCAAAACTTCGGTCAAAATGCGGTATGCGGTTGTTTGAGGAATGCCTAATTCCATTTCAATAACTTTCACCGACGCTTTTTTGTTATGTTTGATGAATTCAAGCACTTTTTCGATGTTTTCTTCCGATAATCCGGTTCTGGGACGGCCTGATCTTTCGTCATCATCCAGCGTCTCTCTACCCGATTTGAATCGCCTGAACCACTCGTAAACTTGCGTACGGGATAGACACTCATCACCATATGCATTTTGTAGCATTTGGTGCGTTTCAGTAAAAGGTTTACCCAGTTTAACACAAAACTCAATTGCAGCTCGTTGTTTGAAACTCATTTTCCGACCGATGTACACAACACACTGACAGTTGAAACGCAATAACTTTGTTGCCGTGCATCCAAATGTCATGACATTTATACCAGTTGTCAATGAGGGACTACGCCATCTACCGGTAAAATATTACAACAGATGGCATTAGTGGTACTATTTGTTTTCAAAAGTTCGGTTTCTTTCGGAATGGAGGGTGTATTATTAAAGTACGTCCGCAGATGAGTACAAGATCAAACTTTGTTGTTTTCTGCCATCATAAGTTCCTAGAATATTAACATCAGTATACTCGGAAAAGCGCGAAGTTTAAACAGAACCCTATGAAAACGACAAAAATGCTCGCAGAACACTCATTGCTTTAAATTTGCAGTATGATACGTGTGGAAAAATCCTCACTCAGACAGCCAGGGAAACTACAGCGTATTTGCAATCATGCAACATGTCTTAGACGCATTGGTACGTAATTAGGGTTTATATTCAAATAGTTCGGCAATAATAGGCAAGAATTTCTTCAGCTGCCGCATAAGCAAGGTTTACTCCTGTTTCATCTCTTTCAACACTCGTAGCATAAAGAATTCATTTTTATTGCTTCAACAACATATACAATTCTTCCGAAACGGTTGCGAGTTAGACACAGGTTTACTTTATGCTTTTTGTTTAGAATCACCAGAAATACGGTCGATTCCCTACCAACCAACCAACCAACCAACCAACAAAAACAAACAAACAAACAAACAAAAACAAACAAACAAACAAACACTCACACTCACTCACTCTATGGTTTGTGGAGCTCTAAAGCTCATCGCCACAGTAACAAACGTTCGCCAAGATATTCTAGCCTGGGTAAGATCAAGCCAGTTTTCACCCCAAACTCCTAGCTCTCGAAGATCCTTACTAATATTGTCATCCCAACGACGTCACGGTCTTCCTAACGGCCTCTTTCCCTCCGGCTTTCCAACCACGATGAAACTTGATCTATTTACACATATAAATAAATTTCGCAGAATGTGAGCTCAATCTTACTTTAATTCGCGTGACAGAATGTCTTCGGTTCAGAAGGTAACAAAACCAAAACGAAAGAAGTTACAGCTGTGATTCTACTAACTATCCTTTGATAGCATTTTAGCCACGCAACCATCAAGTTTTATAAACTAGGCTGGCAACTGCACTGCTTAAATACGGGAAAACCCACAGTACTTTTCTATTGTTTCAAATAATGTTTATGGCAAGTTTGGCGCAACTATGTCTAACTGAATGAAAGCAATTTGAATGATATTTTAAAAATGGGTTGGCAACACTGAACGACTGCACCAATCAATACGGTTCCAGCGGCTCTGAGCTAGCCTAGCCAGGACCTTTCCAACGACACCTTATGGTTCATTATATATATTTTTGGCACGAGTTGGATACACTGGAAACGGGGTTCCTGAAGACAGGAACACCAACAATATGTTGCTATATGGTATCAAATAATGTTTATGCCAAGTCTGGTGCTATGTCTAAAATATTGGAAGTAATTTATAAAAATATATATATATATATATAATTTTATAGAAAATAGTTTGTAACACTGGTAAGTGGGTTGGTTTCTTGAGGACGTAGGCGACCTGTTTTTTTGTTGTTTTTTTTACGTCGAGTAATGTTTATGCCAAGTTTGGCGCACCTACGTCTAATTCAATGGAAGCAATTAATGGGTTGGCAAAGCTGAACTACTACACCAATCAAACGGTTCTGACGGCCCTGAGCTGGTCAAGACCAACGACAACTCAACATCTCTTTACATCTTGTACTTCCTGAGGTTCAATTTCTAAACACGGACGGACGGTGGGAAATAGAATCCTTTTGCTATAACTTCCTATCAAGGGACCTAAAATCTAGCCCCATCTTTTTCTTTCTTTTTTTCACGCGATTTAACGATCATTATAGCAACTCAAATAAGACAATCTAGCGAAACAAACTTTCGACTAATAAAATCATTTATTAACGCCTTTGGAACTGGCATTCGATCCCACATTCCACTCCATCTTCCACAGACTTGTATCTACAGTAGCGTTAACTACCACGAAGGAACTTGTTAAGGCAAGATTGAAACTAAACACAGTTTGCAAAAAATGAAAACAGTTCCGTTCCATTAGCTGTCGTTATTTACGTTACTTCATCTCCGAACAAAGTTCAATGCTTTATTCTTACCTTGTAATACGTACATATGAACAAGAAAATGTTTACCTATTCAACGTGCTGTTCCTGTACCCTTATTCTGCTTAAATTTCCCAACTTATTTACTCACATTACTTGCAAAAACGAAAACGCATTGTTTACATTCCATGCATTGACATATAGTGGACAATAAAGCGTTGACAAGATCTGTCTAGCCAGCAGAACAATGCTTAGGCCAGTCAGAATTCATATTTACTGCAAAGTGAGGTATCATTAACTCCCTTACCTGATAGCTTTGACTTTAAAAGATGAGATCATTTCATTCAGTGCTTGGTCCACATGAGCCATTGTTACAAGCTTCTTCGGGGGAGCCTTAGAGGGGCTACATCTCAAGTCTATCTCAGCAATCTCCGTGGCTCGTCGACAAATGTCTAACGCTCTCCTTGCATCCCCAGAAACTGCAGCTACTTTTCTAAAGCAAATAAATAAAAATCCAACCTGTAATCCTACTTACGATCATTCAGGAGACTCATAGATTATTTAAAGAAAACACAAACACTAAAGCAAAAATTTAACGGCCAAATGTAGAAAGCGAGATTGAATTTTGTAATCATGATATAGTTTGTCCAACAACTCCAGCAATATCGATACGATATTTCCTTGAAAAGTGCCTAAATAAATTCCAACTGAAGAATAATTTACACTCAACCAAACTGATAGAACTTACACCAAAGCCCGAAGCTCACATAATGTATGTATTATTTGTTATATATCGAGTATTTGCAGTAACAAAATAAATGAAGTGGAAATGAGACACCTGGAACTTCAAACAAAAGATGCTCTATAAATTGTAAAGCAAGAAAAGATACTTTTTTTTTTAATTAATTCGACCAACGGGATGTCCAAACAGACTGTTTATTAATTCGTGTAACTGAGAAAGAGACCTGTAAATATGAAAGTTTTTAAGCTATTCAAATGAAAATTCCCACACTTGCTCAGAAGACCCAGACATTTTATCACTGTGAAAATAATTTTCCTAAACTAATTTTAACCCCCATTTTGGAAGGTTCAAACTCAAAAGTGATCCTCACTTACGGGAAAATAAATGTTCATTCAGAGGACCACTATTCCTAGTCTCTAATTTTATTAGTTACCAATAAATTAAGTGCGATGGTGATTTTTGTTAATAAAATACTGTAGGATCTCTCAATCTGAAGCATTCGCATTTCATAAAATGTAATACCCTATCCCCACATACCCAACCTACAGGGGGAAGTGAAGAGGGGTTACAATACCCATCCATACCTCGCTGTGAATTTCTTAATACAAGTTTCAATTAAATTGCTAATAATTATCGCACACTTACGTTGCTGAAGATCCGTATTTAACAAAACATAGTACCATGGCCCACCCCATATGTTAGAGCAGGTGTTCGACTATGAAATCTGGAATGCAGTTTTCAGTTTATCAGTTTACAGGTATCACAAGATCTAACTTACTGAATGTCGTTATTTCCCCACCCACTAAGGGAGTCAGAACATGCGTTCAATTACGAAATCTGGAACACAGTTTTCTGTTAATAAGCTTACAGCACTGATTTATCTTCCCTAATGTCCGTATTTAACAAAACAAAGTACCATATCCCAGCTCATAAGGGGTAAGTGGGGGTTAGAGCATGCGGGTAAAATCTGGAATGAAGTTTCCAGTTAACGCCTACACTGAAATATAAAATTTGATTTTTGGATATTCTGTTGGTCGAACTAATTAAGATCCGGGAATGGCCGAGGGGCTAGCGCGCTTTCGTTCTTTGCGCTTTGTCACGGGTTCAAATTCCGCCGGTGTTCATTGAACGAAGTGATTCGGAGCGCACTTAATCAGAAACTGTAGGTCCCGTTCATAGCTCACTAGCTCGTTTAGGACGTTAATATCAATGCAAATCAAATCAAATGGAACTAATTAAAAGAAGTCCTTTATTTATAATTAATAAAGGATCCTCGTTTGTTGAAGTCCCAGATGTCTCATTCCCACCTCTTTCCTTTTACCAATCTAGACAACGATAAAACGTTCTGTTAAAATAACATGTGAGTTAATCATGTTAATTCCCAGCATTCTGATCGAATTCATATGCTTATGCTTTATATAATGGAACAGCAACAATTTACCTACTTAAAGGTATCTATATTCAATCATCAAGTCAAAAACATCAATATTACATTGGTACGCAATGACGCAATTTCTCCCCATACATGTTCATATTGTAATGATATGATGTGCGAAGCGTGTGGCGTTTATAAAACCAATAACAAAAGTGTGTACTATAGTGATGTGTAATACATAAGATGTCTACTAACAATGTGCAGACGATGCTGAAGAAACCAGGTGACCCGAAGAAGGTAATAAACGTCATAGACAACAACGCCATCTACACCAGAAGGCGAAGAATGGAAATAAAAAGGCCAAGGCTGGACTCCCAACATCACTCTGCTCTGGGAGTGATCGCCAACAACTTAACTTCCCTTCCAACCTGCACTGGGGTTGGAGTACCTAATCATCTATTCTACCTGCACTGGGTACAGTTACCAAACCTCTAGCCCAATCTGCATGGGATTGGACTTCCCATATATTCCACTTCGTTTGATCTGCACTGGGGTTAGAGCTTTTCTTCTAAGATCCTGGAATATCACTTGGCTAACCAAGGAATCTAATCTTATACCGTATACCACAACACCTTGTGTTCCGTAGACTCTTTTTATCAACACAACTTTGTTCGTTCGTCCCCGGACGGTCATTTTAGGAAAGTGTGCACATTTTATAATAAAAGAGCAAGGGCTAAAATCTAATTCCCGTGTACTATTAATATTCTACCTCCACAGAACGTTACGATATAGACAATTTACCAATGCACGCGGGACTTTGGGCCATTTAAACACGCGTTGGGTCTTCAGAAAGAGGTAACAATGCACAAAATTGCAACATACGGTTTAAATTATTTTAAATTATTAGATGATTACATGTCGAATCCATGTATAACCTGTACATATAAATGACAAAGGTTAAATTCGGCATATATGTCATATATAAGATGGTGAAAAAAGGTACTTACTTTACCTCTAATGAGGATACCAAGACAGGTGTACAGGAACTTCACAAAAACAATTAAAAAAGAGGCGTTTCGCGAAAGCGTTCTCACATGGTAGGAGAGAAAAAGGACAGAGCGGACTGGTGCAGGACTTGTGCTCATTGTTGTTAACAGATGCTGGGTAGGTTATTGAGGCGGGAAAATGACTAGATGGTAGGGTGGAAAAAATCATGGTTTTTTTTTCTAAAAAATCATTTTTGATACAAAAAATTATTTAAATTTATTTTTTTATTTAAATCAGCCGTTTCTTCTTTCATAATACGTATTGTAAACTCATAAAAAAAATACTTGGGAAGTAAAATTAAGTGTCAATGGCCCTCGTTTAATGGGTAAACTTGCAAATTGAGGTTGAATTTACACCTCATTATCCTTGTTCGGTTTAATTTTTACTTAATCCATTAATTTAATTATGTATTTGTAACTTTTAGGAATCTCGTTCAGGTCAGAATAGAAGCGGTAAAGAATGCACAAAGAAGTCTTCCATTAACTCATTTGAAGGAATTATGTTGAATTCTGGTACTTATATGGTGGAACTGACAAGTAAAGTACCCGAAGTGAGGACTCGAGTTGCTCATTAAGTGATACCTTAAATTGAAGCTAATGACGAGTATAGTACACCTGTGAAATCCTAGCTGCAGAGCTCCAGAAATAAAAAGGTTATGGCGGGTCAAAGTTCAAAGAGAAAGCGAATTCTATTGAAACAAGTCACAACGAAAGGCAGAACAAAAGTCAGAAGGACATGGGTTTGAATTGAAATGCGATTCATTTGAAGGAAAGAGGCACGTACAAAGTACTACACATTGATACAATCAAAGTCGTCAATGAAGGCGTGTAATAAGCAGATACTTTGGTCACAATGAGCACACTTGACAAAAGAGATGTTCTCACATGAGGTCTTGTAACACTCGTCACGTATATTAGAATCAAAACAGTAATCCAATGGAGACATCCAGGGCTCGGGCTCCTCATCCAAGTAGCCGCTTTTGTAAAACGCAAACCTGATCATCTTGCGAAATCATAAGGCGCTGAATTGGAAGAGAGTGAAGGACTGCATTCGTAAAATGTTATCCCGATGCCAGAGATTAATTTCCGAGGAAGCGATAACTGTGTCAGTAATGAACCTGATAAATGATTTATATGGACGGAAGAAGTAAACATCAAGTGGTTGGATGAAACCAGTGCAACCACCAGGAATTAAACGTTTGAACAGTGTTATATGATTAGGGCATAATTCATTTGAGACGTTATCATCGTTATTTGCACTCCATGAATCCAGCAAAAGCAAGACTATCACGATCGGCAGGCAGGCTATTCCAGAATACAGAATAAAACTCTTTTAAATCACTTTTGTTCATGTTTGTAGTCTTTCCTGGATGGGACACTATGTTATCGGGATCTTTTAACTTATTTCCTGGAAATTGACCACTGGATTCGGATACAAGAACGTACATCGGACGCAATATTTCACCATCCATGGAAATAACCGGCATGATCATATATGAATGAGTAGTAGCACTGACTGATCCAAATGCACCTCTTACAACCACCATACCTTTAGTCCTATGAGTCCTGTATGCATGGAGTTCCTTGTCAAATCAACTTTGATCAGCATTTAATACTTGTAGAGGATTCAGGTCTTCTAGTAACATAAGTTGTTTGATGGACGTAATAAATGTCGTAGGTAAGTGATGTAATTCAGCCTCCTTTGATTTCCACGTTTTGCTAACCCTATGCGTGATATAACGACTGACGATATTGTTTCTCTTTTTAAAATTAGACAGCCAGTGACGAGATGCCTTGAATTGTAGAGTATTATCCGGATCCGATCTTTATTATCCGATCTTTACTTATCTGAAGAGCCCAAAAGCGAAGAGTCCTGTCTTGTATAATTGCACATCTCTCGACCATTTCTTTGAATTTATCGTGAACTGCTGCATTAAGTTTCTTATAACTGGGTTTTTACCTTTTTTTCTCATATTCAAAGAGGATGTTTTTCGATTGAATTAATCTATACTGTGACTTGACAGATGAAAATTTCCTTCGTTTCTTTTCCGGGTTCTCATTGTGTGTCCAAAACATGTAAGCTGCTTCTTTATAATCATCGTCCAAGATGTGTTTTTGTTTTTTTGGCGAAGGCTGATATTCTTCACCTGAAGAAGCTACAGGTGTCGGAGACTCTTGATGTGTTTGAGAACCTTGCGATGTACTTGGCATTTCCTCATCAAATACGTCATCGCCGTAGTCTTCATCATCGCTTTCATCACTGTCACCAGCAAATCCAAGAGTTCTAACTTCTTCTATGATTTCCATCTTGTCCTCAAGTATCTCCATGTAGGGGCCGCCATTGCTGTAGGTAATCACGCCGAAAAAGGGATTTGAGCTCTTTTTGTCATCCCAGCCACCCACTATCTTCATACCTATTCATTCTCCTATTAACAAATCCATATTTCTCATACAGAGCATGAACGATAGCACCTGCTTCCATTTTCTGGAACGAAAAGAAAAAAGAACTTTTATTGACATCAATAACAGGAGCAAACATGCACAAGGACATTCCTACACGAATAAAAGAAAGCGGGATATCAGGCAGAGAGAGGGATATCATTTTACACATTACATTAATTGGGAGCAACGTACGACGTATTACCATCGGGATAATCAGCAAAACATGGACATCACAAGCAGCTAAATTCGCTTTCTATTTTAACTTTGACCAGCCATAACCTTTTTATTACTGGAGCTCTGCAGCTAGGATTTCACAGGTGTACTATACTCGTCACTAGTTTCAATTTAAGGTATCACTTGATGAGCAACTCGAGTCCTCACTTCGGGTACTTTACTTGTGAGGAAAAAAAACTATTAAAAACCTATTTTTTTATGAATCACTGGTCGCGGAATTCGAATCAATGTCCATCCGAATTTGAAGTTCTACCAACTGAGTCACTGCCGCTGAGCAGAGGTGCCAAAAGTAATTCTGCAGAAACCTCTACCAGGCCTGAAAATGACAGTAAATCGTGGTCAAACACAGCTGCTACTAATACTACTACTACAATAATAATAATGCAGAGCCAAAGTATTAGAAACTTGTATCTAGGGTTGAAAGATGTGGCCTTTTAAAGCAAGGTGGGTGGCCAAAATCTTATGAACAAGACTGTACAATACAAGGTACGGACCAAAATACGTATATAGAGAAACTGAGAAAGTAGCAATATCTCGGTTCCACGAAGCTAGAATGTGCGGGTCGTGGGTGGAACCTCCTGTGACGTCAGCAAGGGTACGATGCAAGCGACAGCACAGTTGAAGTGAAGCGCGCGTAGTAAATTCTGTACAAAGATAGCTTATTTTCTTTTTTTCAATTCTATTTTTTACTATTTCCATGAAGAAGAGAAAGAGTTTTTAATCTCATATGTTGTACTGGGGATTACTATGTTTAAATATACTAGTTAAACTAAAATTATTTTAATTGTAATTTTCTATGAAATCTATCTCAGAATACTCTCGATAGGTAGGTGGCTGTCGTTTTATACATTTTTTATTATGATTTGGCATCTAGTTTGTTCAAGATCTTGGATAAGATTTTATGAATCAGTAATCATTAACCATTTAATTTGAGAGCTGCATTAGCAAAGAAAGGTTCTTGGTTGGAAAATAAGATATATGGCAGTTTTGAGATTTTTTTTTTTTTTTTCCAGTTTGGAAGAGGGTAACTTTTGTTTTGCGTTAATAATATTCGAGTCATTTCTGTTATTAAAAATATGTTTTTGACGTTTGAATGTACATAAATAAGCAGTGTCACACTACTGTTTAACTCTTTCATCAAATGATGTGCATACTGTATTCTTCTCGCTTTTGTCTTGAAACTTCAGTGTAAGAAAATCACTATTGCACCGTTAAACATTTAAACAAGAAGAAAAGGATGATTAAAGTCGTCGACAGCGTTTACAGACCATTAGCATTAACATATGTTGAAGAAACGGTAATTTTTCTGAATCGGACATTATAATATGTACTTAACAGATTGCTAAATTCTTATCTGCGTTGGTAAAACGGGCGGTTTGTGTTTTAAGATCTTTGATTAAAACAGGGAACGTATTTTTTTGAAGCACCTAAATCGAGGTAACGATAATTGTGTAAGTGTGTTTGTTTCTTCGAGCAGGAAAGTTGAAACATGAAGTGATCAAATTACAGTTTCCACACATAAATAATTGCAATATCTTCCAAGAAACAATTGATTGTCCGAAAGAAGGCGTATATTATCTATCTAGCTACCTAGTATAAAATGTCGTACTACAGACCCATCATTAGGAATTCGAACCAATCAACAAAATCCAGTTGCATGTAAAGATAATGATTGTATTTATATGGTGTTACGTGGAGGTCTTTATAAGCCTACGGTGACCATACGTCCCGAATTTCCCGAGTTGTGTCCCGGGAAAAATATTAAGAAGTCCCGAATTTCATAAAAGTGTCTCTGTAGTGCTCTCAGTAGAGCTGAAACTGGGTCACGTTTTGTGAGCTGGCTTAACCTGGACATAGGTGACCCGGCTTGACCCGAACATAGGTGACCGGTTCGAAATCTGACCCGGTCTTGATCAAACGACCAGACTGATTTTGTGATCCTGTAACGCGATGATCGAGTACCAACTAACGTCTCAAATCACACCACTACCTTAGTAGGTTGTTCTTTGCATACCTTTGGGGTTATTTTTGTTCTTTCTGTGGATATGAGACTATTTCCATATCTTATTACGAGAGACAGTAGAATTTTGTGAATACAGGTGTTTAAATTTCGTGAGTGAAAATGATACGAAAATTGTGAGTTCACGGCAAAATGTCGTGAGTATAAGGGTAAATTTCCTGAGTAGCTAAAAGGATAAATATTTTTTTTTTTTTTTTAATGATGTCATAAAAAATTAGACAGAAATCTTGCACGAACACCACCTAACGCACACTATGAATGCCCTTGTGATTATGTAGTTCGTATTTTCCCCGCTACATGGCAAATCACGTTCGAAAATTTTCAGCCAGCCATCTATGCAGGATTCAGTATATTACATTCTAACATTCTCCGTGTTACACGAGTCCGATAGAGCTTTGAAGACGAATTATGTATTGCAGGATCACAAGTCAAACAGGTCACCGGGTCAGGTTTCGAACCGGTCATCTATGTTCGGGTCAAGCCGGGTCACCTATGTCCAGGTTAAGCCAGGTCACAAAACGTGACCCAGTTTCAGCTCTATTGAGAGCACTACAGTGAAATAAATGCAAAATTACTTTCACTCGCAGCAGAGTTTTTGAGTGTAGTTTACTGTCCTCCACATATATGGTTGAAACGAATAAAGGAAAAATTCCGATGTGGCGAAATGTACAATATGTACTGATGTAACATAAACCTTAACAAGCGGACACTGAAATTTACACCATTACTATAAAGAAGCCTTGTATATTATACACAAGGATTATTAAACGGGTGAGGTCTTCTCTTGTGTTCTCATATACAGTATATACCTAAATAACCTACACTAGGGTGACCATACTGATGGCTGACCAAATAAGGAAACATGAACTGATGTTTATTTAATAATAGAAAAATTGTTATTTTTCTACAAAACAAAGCGTGAGACAATGTAGAATAAGTCAAAGCAAAAGCAGCTCGCACTTGTCTCATTTAACAAATTAATAGACGAATACATTGCTGAAGATGTAGTTGCAGCAGTAGTTGACCAGTTGTAGTAGCCAATTGTGAACTACGATTATTTCAGTGTAGATCATTCATTCTATTTAATGTAGATTGTTCCTTGAACAACGAAGGAATAAAATAATTATTTCACTGTACCTTCTACTAGATATCAATCTTGTATTAGTTGTAATTCAGTCCTCTTATTGTGAGCTCTGGTCTCTTCCAGATTTATTTTACGTGACTGGGGGAAGAGACAATGCATTTCCTGATTGCACAGCGTTTAGGGACTACACTATTAAAACTTCAAGAAGTATAAAGTATAGAAGTATAAAACGTACTTTGTTTACCACTGTATCCAATATAAACTCTATTATTACAGTATGTTTCCCTTATTGGTCAACGCCTGGTCCTGGTATGGTCACCCTGTGTGTTCATAGGGTACAAGGGTGCTTTGCTTACTAAGCACATTTTTTAAATACATTTACGTACTACCAACAAGTAATTACTTACTCTAAAGTAAGAGTAAACTATATTCTCTAAGGTACTAGTTACGCGTTCATTGTCTAGTGTACAGCTGAAGTATTTCTTGTGAAATGCTTAAAAATTTACGTAATATGAACCAAATCTGTTTCCTTTTATGAAACAAATCCTGAAGTTTAACGAATCCGATCACTGATATATGTTCTGAAGACAAGCTCGGTAATCCTCTATATTAGGTACTTCCGTTACACGGCGTTGAATATAGGTACTTCAAAGGTTACTTTCATTATATCGAATGCCTAGACTGCAGGGAGTGATGTAAAATCAAGAGGGTGATGTGTGTGCACGGATACAATGTAGAAGGGCGTGTTTATGTCCTTGCACTCACAACACCCCCTTGATTTTCACCACACGCTTCATTCCACGCACCCGAAATAAAGAAAGTAACATCTGAAGTATATTCAACTCCACATAACAGAAGTAGCTAATATAGAGAACATCATCAGGTTATATACGAACTGCGATAATTTTAGTTCTAGCTAACGACCTTGTTTTCACACAATTGCCCGACACATGCTAAAGAAAAGCCCAAATGTGCTTAACTAGTGATTGTATATTTTAAAGAACGCGTACTTCAATATACGTACCACAAGTACTATCAAGAAAAATTAGAAAGAAATTTATAGAAAATTAACAGTTACTTACATCACAGTTCTTCCTATGTAATTTGATAGATTCTACATCGTTGTGAGCCGACCGGGTAGCCGTGCGGTCTAAGGCGGCGAACGACTCGAAGGTCCCAGGTTCGAGTCCCGGAAGGGGCATGGGTGTCTTTTAACTCGAACGTGACGGACCGAAGTCAACTGTTACTAGACTGGCCCATATAAAATAAAGTTTACCAAAGAAGTTTTTTACATCGTTGCGAGGGGAGAGGTTGTGACATCCATTTATTTGTATATAACAGATCGCCCTTAACTGACATTTTGACACTTTCATTCCTCATTTTGGACTATCTACTATTTATACTCTTTTTCACAGTAGCTTGCTTTGCTCCTGATCTGAGATCAAGAACGAAAGTCATTGACCAATCATAAATTGTTTTACAAGATGATCCCGGTTCACTTGAACGGGTTCTTATAATCCTTCTTTTTCAATGGTGAAATGCAAATTCTTGAACTGAGTTCATTTTCTGAGTGCACGTAACATTGTATGGGATTCCAAACATACTAGATTTGATGATGATGAACGCCATTTTTGCACTAACAAATGAACTGAGTTCAAGTAACAATTAATCTCAAGCAAGGGCTCGGAGGCAACTTAGGTTGTACAGAACAAAGGCTAACCAGAGGTCCAATAGTGTACACCAAACGTGTTACAACTTTAACTCCAGCTTTTAATTTCTGATCAATCATGGTTGTTCCCTTATTCAAACAACCATAAGTCTCACTTAATCTAGATGACAGGGATATCATGAAAAATGCGTAGGAATAACAGCTTAAATCGTACCATCACAAATACCATATATAAACAGTTAAACTATACTCAATTCAGAACAAAAGCGCTTAGAGAAGTCGGCCAGAATCAACCTTTTAACAACTACACTTCGAATTAGCCCAAAGGAAAAGTTCGAATTAAAGGAGAAATTTTAGACTATTTGTATTAGAAATTCAAAGAACTGAAAAAAAAAATAGAATTTATCACGAATTGAAATAGAAACGTTCGAATTATGTCTCAATGTGCGTAACTACTATGTACTAACAACGAATATCATAGCTACCTTGCCACCAACTGCACTGCATCAGGATCGAAGGCCTGTAGGCCGATTATCCGAGCCATTACGATTTCCTGCAACTGTTTGTACGTGTATGGTTGAAATGTCAACCGCGTTAATCCCTGTGAAAAAGAAACCAAGTTATGACACAAGTACATTTAATGTTTACCATGAAACAAAAGAGAAATATAAATTGACATTTCACAATAAGAAACGATCTCTGTAAACGAATGACAAAATACTACTTCTGCAGCTGCAAAGCATCTGAACACCAAAACAAGTAAAACAATCATCAATATTTTATTTAATACTAGCCAAAGTACCCACCCGTTGGTGCGGAGTAAGTAAAATACTTTGGCAACATTGTGGTACTACATTACTACTACTACTACTGTTACAAGAATAACTAATACTGTTACTACTAATACTACTGCAATCCTTTAAAACATTAAATCCAGATATTTTTACTTAAACAATCCAAATTTAAATTTAAAAATCAAACCTATTTATTTATTTCTGATTGTGGTTTTAAGTCCCGAAGATTTAAAATATCTAAAGCTTCTGCGACTGGATCCAAGGAACACACATGCAAAATTTGGCTGAAATTAATACACGTATGTATATTAAAATCTTGTTCAGACATTCTGTCTTATATATATAGATGCACAATTATGCAAGTCTTTTTCCCCACTGTCTTAAATTACTTATTTAGCATTTTTATTCTGTTTGAAACTAAGAGGAAGTCGGATGTTCCATCCGCCTTTAAAATAAACAAAATATCTAAATAGACTATCTACAAACCAACTAAAATTAGAACCCAGCAACAAGAGATACGTGATGTATAGCCTTCTTCTCGAATCCAGAGACCATACCAACAGACAGAACAACTATAATCGATTTTGATGGAGATAAGTTCACATTGGTTGAACTGTTTTCCCCGTTAAAAGCTAATAATATGAATTATAACGTTGTTGATTGTTTTCTTCTTAAGCGGTAACTAGCAACCTTTAATTACCAAGATTCTTTAAAATACAAAGATGATGCACTCATCCCTCTTCCCCGTAGGCGTATATTAAGTGACTTCGATATAATTCAATACAACATCCTTTCTATTGATCAACTTAAAACTTCTGCACAAAAAAGTAAGTTTCCTTCCATGCATTAAGTAATATTGCATTAGATACTGAAGGGCGTTATTCACACTATTCTACATTGCAATGATATGCCTCGGTACTTCTTAAGGCTTAAAACTAGCATTAAAAAAAAAAAACAATCAAAAGATAAAGTTCGAAGCAAGGTGAAGTGAGGTCATTTTAACAATTATTTTCGTGTTACACCAGATGACAGGCTATCCTTAATTCCTAAGCTCCTAAACTAACGTCCTTAACCTAATTCTAAACATACACTTTTAAAGTAAAAACTTGCACAGAAGAATTAATTTCTTGCAATGTTCCTGTACGACAAATTTTATAAACATGATCAATAGTTTATTTCTTTTATAAATACCATATTGAGAATAAAGATAGATTTTCTTTCAGAATCAAAATAAATACACTAACAAGGAACACTCGCCAGCTGTCAGAGCCCCATTTTGATGAAAACTCGTATGTAGGTACAGTGCCTAGGTAAACCTTCATAGCCAAAATTATATGTGCTATCGTCAACAAATAACGGCAAGGGGACCAGAAAAAAACTTTGGGAAACTTTATTTTATATGTGTCAGTCTAGTAACTTTGAACTTCGACCCGTCACGATTGGACCATTTACAGCCTAATTAAAATCCACGAACACCCATGCCCCAGCCGGGATTCGAACCCGGGAGCTTCGAGCCGTTGGCCTAAGGCCTTAGACCGCACGGTTGCCCAGTCGGCTCAAGGGGGCCCGAGAAAGATGGAACGTAGAGAGCAAGTAAATCGAATACACAGTGCGGAACGCCTTTTCTTTTATAAACTGTTACATATATTAAAAGCAAATGGCTATTAAATGGATACTGGACAGGAAACAATACACGCTGGCTATGACGACAATGATCACCATCCTGAAACCGACCATCTTGATTATGCTTCAAAACTTTTAAATAGTGAGTGGGTTATGATATATCAATCTGTGCTGGAATATTTCAAGAAACCCAATGACGAAGTCAATTTTGGCATAATCTAATCCCGTATGACAAAATGACACGTGAAATTGACCTGGAGAAGGACACTTTCATCATTACGGCTTCTTGATATTGGGACTTCATCTTCTGTTAGTATATTTTAAACTTCATAGTGCACTTCATGTTGTGGCCATGAGGATCACATTTTCCAACATAATGGTACCTCTTATGTAGCAGTTTGGCTTTCGTTCCTTCAACAAAAAATGCTTTTGCATCATTCGGCTCCCACATTTTCCAAGTCAATTTCACGTGTCATTTTGTCGTACAGTATTAAAGTTATCCCAAAACTAACTTTGTCACTGAGTTTCTTGGAACATTCCAACACAGACTGATATATCACATGACCCACTTACTATTTAAAAATTTTGAAGCATAGTCAAGATGTCCGCTTTCAAGATGGCGGTCAATGTCGTCATACCCTCCAGCATGTATTGTCTCCTGTCCAGTATCCATTAATAGCCATTTGCTTTCAATATATGTAACTGTTTATAAAAGAAAAGGCATTTTCCCTACTCAGTATTCGATTTACTTGCTCTCTACTTCCATCTTTCTTGGTTCTCCTGTCGTTATTTGTTGACACCACCACCTATAATTTTGGCTGTGAAGGTTTACCTAGGCAGTGTACCTACATACGAATTTTCATCAAAATCGGGCTCTGACAGCTGGCGAGTACTCCTTGTACGTCACAAATTGAAAGGTGAATTACTTATACCAAAATAAGAGAAAAAAAGTTCCTTTGAAGATATGTTGAAACAGGCGTAGTTTCAAAGCTAGAAGCACCAAATATGCACCGCATCGTCAAACACTACGTACTACTTCGACAAAAAATAACATAAGACGTGTCGGCATACCAAAAAAACAATCTAAGTTGTACCCGAACATTGTATTTCAGCAAAGTTTATAATTAAGGGACCGCAATATACACCGAGTTCCTCATGTAAGAATTTCAGTATCAATAATTCCTTTTAAGCTGCATTCTTCAATCATAAATTTTGTTCAAATACATTTATCATCATCATCTTTTCAATAACTAACCGACTCTATGGCTTACCAAACTCGCAAGTTAATCGCCGCAGTAACAAACGTTCGCCATAGGATTCTATCCTAGGCAAGGTCAAACCATTCTTCATCACAAACACCTACTTCTCGAAGATCACTTCTAATATTGTCCTTCCAATGTAGTTTCGGGCTTCCCAACGGTCTCTATCCATCCGGCTTTCCAACCATGACAGAATATAATCTTCGTTTTCCCCATCCGAACTACATGACCTGCCACCTTAGTCGTCGCGATTTCATTATTCTTACAGCTTCTGGTGAATCGCACAGTCCGTGAAAATCTTCATTCTGTAGACTCCTCTATTCCCCGGTCTTCTCGTCCCGTTTCTATTACGCCCGTATAGCTTTTTCAAATCCTTACTTTCAAACATGCGTAATTTATGTTCATCTGCTAGGGTCGTACTCCAACTTTCGCAGCCGTAAAGAATTACTGGCAGAATAACCGTTCTGTATATTTTCAACCTTGAATTATTATCGCGAGGTTAAGAGTTTCTGGACTGAATAGAAACATGTGCTGCCCGATCCTAAGTGACTTTTTATTTCTTTCGTGACCTAGTTTTTGCTAATTAAATATGCTCCCCAAGTATTTATATTTGTTTACTTTCTCTACGATCTCATTCCTAATTATTATGTTTTTATTTACTCTCAGTGTTTCGGCTTGTTATGTTTTTTGTTTTATCTACGTTTACATGTAAGGCCTATTTCACCGCACGCTTCTACTGACATCGGTGTTGCCTTGTCGTGCATTTATATCGTCCCCTATTAGATCTACATCATCCGCGTATTCGAACAGTTCACTCAAGCTATTCAATATTAGTCCTTTTTTTCCTCTTTTATTTTTACAATCGCATATTTTAACGCAAAATTAAACAGTACTGGTAATCATGCATCACATTGTTACAATCCGCTGCGAATCTCTAAACTTTGCGTGCTATGCTTGTGGGATCGCTGAGAGACATCCTCGCCAGTTGAACAAGTTTTATCGGAATTCCAAACCGTATCAGGATACTGTATAACTTTTCCTTTTTGATAGAGGCATGTGCTTTCTTAAAATCAATGAATAGCTGGTGCAGTCCCAATGTACTCCCATTTCTTATTCAAGATTTGTCTCAATGAGAAAATCTGGTCCAACGTGGATCTATTTCTTCTAAACCCACATTGGTGATCTCCAACTATTTAATCTACATATATGCTTAGGCGTGTTAACAGAATAATACTTAATACTTTGTAACAGGTTGGAAGTAACGAGATTCCGTAGTTATTACATTCCGATTTATCGTTTATATATATAACTAGTACAAAGGAGAGCCGGGAAGGCAATTTAAGACAAATGAAGGAGAAAAAGGACTTACAGCTTACTTTCGCATTAGATCACACATATTCACATGTACACATAAAAGAAGTCACTATATTTCGTGTATTCACACTTTTTCAAGTAGAGAGGAAGACAGCGAAGTTCACGTGTTTACAAAGTACAAGTTTGAAGAGACAGTGGCGACACGTAGCGGGAAAACATCAAAACTGGAGAACAACTGACTGCTGTAGCACGTAGATATCCGGAACTTAAAACAAAAATAACTGTATAGCGTGTAAGTACAAGATGGGATCGTGGGTCGAAATGTGTTGAAAATGCAGAGTAAAAGGGGAGCTTAGAGTTATTGAAGGTTAACGCCCACGAAACCTAGATTAGTTTTTCAACACCCACCTAATCTTAGAAACATTTTGGTCCGTACGAATACTTCCTCGTCACCACCCCAAACTGGCGCCCATACCTGCAAGAGACCCAGATGTAAGGTCTGCTCCATTTTCATCACTTTCCCACAATCACTATCAATACTGCTAATGGTCGGTACACCCTCAATCCCAAGGGTTCATGCCACACCACTAATGTTATATACATCCTAACCTGCAAGTTATGTGATGCCTTTTATGTGGGGCAAACAAGTTGTGCTCTTTAACATTCGAATTAATAACCATCGTCACTTCTGTACTATCAACAAACCGGATGCCCCAAATTCCTTTCACACCGAGTCCCACAATACTAATTTTGATCTATCTTTCCTGGTTGCCATAATCCACATTTTACCCCCTACGACCAGCACCTCAACACGCCGTCTGTGGGAGAATGCCTTTATTCATGGTTTGAGCGCGAAAATAAAACCTGGCCTTAACCTTCAATAACTCTAAGCTCCCCTTCCCTCTGCATTTTCAACACATTTCCATCCACGATCCCACCTTGTACTTACACGCTATACAAGTTCCGGATATCTATGCGCTACAGCAGTCAGTTGTTCTCCAGTTTTGATGCTTTGTCCGCTACGTGTCGCCACTGTCTCTTCAAACTTGTACTTTGTGAACACGTGAACTTAGCTCTCTTCCTCTCTACTTGGAAAGGTGTGAATACACGAAATATAGTGACTTTTTTATGTACATCCTTTATTTCTCCTTCATTTGTCTTATATATACTCCCGGTGATTTGAGATTTTCAACTTCTTTACCGCCATTTCGACTTCGATCTCGCTAGGTTCGGGTATCCACGGTTCTGCGGTATAGATTTCAAATTCCTCTATTTGTTCTCCGTTGTGCACATCAAGATGTTTGTCGAAATAACTTTTCCACACATCGACAATTTTAGTCGCGTCCGCCTGAAGATCTCCACGTTCATTTCTGGTCACCCCTAATCCGGCCTTTAAGCTTTTCTTAACCTTTGTCTTGCGGTTTTCCTCTATCTCTTGAATCTTCCGCGTCAGAAGGAACCCGTGTGATGTTGCGTTTCGCGTTACTGTAGTGGTTGGTATATGCTTCGCGTTTATTGCTTTAAAAATGTACATCAAAAAGATTTTTTCCTTTTAATTTGAAACAAAATCCTGATTAAGATAAAACAAAAATAAATTTTGTCTTATTACTTAGGTCAGTGGGCCTTCAAATGTTTCAAGTGCAGGAACACTAAATTTAACAAATCCACGTTTCAACCATTGTTTATGAACTTCTTTAGCGGTGAAAAGGAAAGGCCAGAAAAAGGAAATGAAAAATGAATTCTACTTTTTCAACTTGGCGTACGTAGGAAAGTTGCACCTTGCGCAAGTGCAACCATACTAGCAAAACAGTAGTAAGTAATGTAAACAAACTTAACACTAACAAGTAAGTCTAAACATACATGTCTATAACAAGAATAACTTATGAACATTTATATTCAGGGAAAAGACAACACTATGGAATTGTATACTTATTTTTACATTGATCAATAGGCTTTAATTCTTTTCAGGAGTAACACTAAACGAATTTTACATTTCTTCGACTCTTCATTGTAGGCATTCTGAACGGAAGATGAACTTGAAAGGCTAAATAAAATCAGCAATTTCTTATTTACAGAAATATTTACATAAGGGTCGCGTATAATAGAGCTGTACCCACATAAAAGACACTGGTAGTCAGATATGTAAACTGAAAAATTACAACTTTCAAAATTCGTGTTATCACGTCTAAAGATGAAAGAATGTTTCTTTCCATTTCGATTTAAATATATTTTTAATGATGGAGTATGTTTTCTTAAGGCTCTTTCAGTGTGTTCCAACAGAAATTCACAAAAGAAACAGGAGGAAGAAAAACCAACGTATCCAGTGAAACCGTTGAACTTCGTCGCATTTTTCGGGAACGTACCGATTTCCGAAAGAAATATATGCTTACTGCTCCGTAAATTGTTGTGTTTTTTGGAACTTAGTTTACTATGATTTATAAGTGATTCATCTGTGTATGCTGGCCTTTAAAAGTAGCAGTTTCCAACACGTATTAATTGGAAGACTTACTTGAACAGTGTTCTTATGCCACATAAATACATATTCCGCGTTTCTTACAGAGAAGAAAAGAACAAACCAAACCAGTTGTTTCTACACTTCACAAATAATTTTATGCATTGAAGTACAATGGATTTCGTCTAAAATGCCTTTAAAAATATATAAATAACTTAGGAGAGGATGCTACACACGTGTTTGTGTCTTCATAGTTTAATCTGAAGTATTCTTCACCACATGTATTAAAATAAGGTAAGTAAAAGTAATACTGCACTTTGTTTTCAAACACCAAACAATAACCTGCTTTATTGTACAACGCCTAGGTTAAGTATACTGAAATGTTCTTTATTCTATAGATTAGCAACTATGCACGTATGCATCTTGGTTCAAATACTGATATTTTTGGATCAGAATATTTTTCGTCGAGCTCTAAATATAAATATGCGAGCTATTTTGTCTTGTGCATTATAATCCTTATGTATTTTATATTATTTGGTGCGTTATGTGTGATCATATAGTTTCAGTGTAAAATGGCTACTCTAGCTGCATGTGAAATTTAATAAATTATACATGAGGAACGAAAACAAGCAATGCAACGATGGCTAGGTAATAAAAGCGAAGCAAATACCAACTACTACAGTAACGCGAAAAGAAACGCCACACTCGGGTTCAGAACAAAAAGCATGAACATCTGACGCAGAAGATTCAGGAGATAGAGGAAAACGGGAAGACAAATAGCATACGAGATCTATACAAAGGAGTAAACTCGTTAAGAAAAGGTTACCAGCCGAGGTTAGGAATGATTATAAATGAACGTGGAGATCTTCAGGCAGATCCGACTAAAATTTTCGATGTATGGAAAAGTTATTTCGACAAACTTCTTATTGTACAAAACGGGGAACAAACAGGGGAATTTGAAATCCATACCGCAGAACCGTGGATTCCTGAACCTAGCGAGATCGAGATCAAAATGTCGGTAAAGAAATTGTAAAACTTTAAATCACCAGGAATAGACAATATTCCAGCAGAATTAATTAAAGCGGGAGGAACGGCATTAATCAAGGAACTACATAAATTGATAAGTGCTATATGGAGAAAGGAGGAGCTCCCAAAGGAATGGAAAACCTCAATAATAGTTCCGATTTACAAAAAAAGGCGATAAATCGGACTGTAATAATTATCGCGGAATCTCGTTAATTCCAACATGTAACAAGGTATTAAGTAATATTCTGTTAACACGCCTAAGTGTATACGTAGATGAAATAATTGGAGATCACCAATGTGGATTTAGAAGAAACAGATCCACGTTGGACCAGATTTTCGCCGTGAGACAAATTTTGGAGAAAAAATGGGAATACGATGAGACGTTTCATCAGCTATTCATTGATTTTAAGAAAGCATATGATTCTATCAAAAGGGAAAAGTTATACAGTATCCTGATACGACTTGGAATTCCGAAACAATTGATTCAACTAGTGAAGATGTGTCTCAAGGGTCCCACAAGCAGAGTACGGATAGGTAATAATATGTCAAATAGTTTCAAGATTCGCAACGGATTGAAACAAGGTGATGCCTTGTCACCACTATTTGCGTTAGAATATGCGATTTTAGTAATTAAAGGGGACAAAAGGGGACTATCATTGAATGTTTTGAATCAACTGTTTGTACACGCGGATGATGTAGATTTAATAGGGGACGATATAGATGCACTACAAAGCAACACCGATGTCTTAGTAGAAGCGTGCGATGAGATAGGTAAACATGGATAAAAGAAAATACATGATAACAAGCCGAAACACAGGCAATGAAGGAAATAAAAACATAAGAATTAAGGATGAGGTCATACAGAAAGTAAACATTTAAATACTTGGGAGCATACGTAACAAGCGAAAATGAGGTCACGGAAGAAATAAAAAGTCGCTTAGTATCGGGGAACGCATGTTTCTATTCAGTCCAAAATTTGCTACCATCGCGATTAATATCAAGGAAATTGAAACTGAAAATATATAGAACCGTTATTCTGCCGGTAATACTTTACGGTTGTGAAAGTTGGAGTACGACCCTAGCAGATGAACATAAATATAGTTTATTTGAAAATAAGGTTTTGAGAAAGATATACGGGCCGAAACGCGACGAGATGAGTGGAGGAGACTGCATAATGAAGAACTCCATGCACTGTACGATTTACCAGATGTTGTAAAAATGATGAAATCGCGACGACTAAGGTGGGCAGGCCATGTAGCTCGGATGGGGAAAAAACGAAGATTATATTCTATCCTGGTTGGAAGGCCGGATGGAAGGAGGCCATTGGAAAGGCCGAGACGTCGTTAGGATGACAATATTAGAAGAGCTATTCGAGAAGTAGGTGTTCGTGATGGAAACTGGCTTGATACTGCCCAGGATAGAATCCAATGGCGAACGTTTGTTACTACGGCGATGAACTTGCGAGTTTCATAAGCCATAGAGTGAGTTAGTTAATATAAGAGTACATATTCCATCATTACAGTGTAGAATAGGAATGTAATTATACAATTACTTACAGGTATATCTATTGCTGTTTAATATCTGGTTATGTTGACAATACATTAAATATTTCTTGTTTTGAATATGTTAAATAGTTTTCGGTGGATCCAATGGTGGCCAACTCATACACGTCTGACTATAGTACCTTTTAAACAAGAAAAGCAGTCACTTTCCAATTTACGTTATCTGGCCATAATGCTAATTAATATCTTCTGAAATGGAAACATTAGTCTTATACGCAGCTTTTATGTAAATGTTGATATAAGTAAGTATTTATTCCTTTCCTATTCTTATCTTTACTTTTACGTTTCTTTTCCTATAAGGATGCCTACAGCGAAAGGAAACATGTGAGACAATTATTTAAGTAATTTTCTAAAAATAATTGGAGGATATAATATTTTGAAAATGCAAGAGCGGATGTAAGAGTTATGTTCTGATTAACGGTCTCACGATTAACTTTTAATTGCTTCAGTATTGTAAGACAAGGTGTTTTTTCCATATTGCAAAACTGAAGAAACTTATACACACTCGAGAACAAAATAAGATAGGACCACCTTATCATGTTTTGCGAAGTCCTACCGATAACGTTGTTAACGAAAGTTGAATCAATTACGAATGCATTTCTTTGCTCTGAATTAGTAACTTCCATCTGTAGAACTATTTGTCGTTCTTAAAGAATCAGATGATTTAAAGGATGGACCAGTATCTTTGTTCACAACTATCGTATGAGAACGTATTTTTCGTAGTTTCTGAACAAAAACTGATAAATTATTTTCTCTTTCTTTATGCAAACATTCATTGTATGCTGGACTCTCATATTAAAAACAAACTAAAAATGATTTCGTTTTCTTTTGTCAGTATTTCACAATATTTTGATATTGTTAATAAACAAGACTAAACTTACCAATCTGCTGGTTACTCTTCCCATTAGCAGCCTTTCTGGAAGATCCATTGTGTTAGCAATAGTAAGAACAATAAGCCGAGAGTTAAATTTACTGGGCCAATCTAGTAAATTATATACTACATCCTGTCGTTTTGTCCACAACAGATCCAACTAGACGAAAATTATAAAATTAATTATAAAATTAAAATAATAATCAAAATACTTAAAATACAAAACAAAATAATAGAAACAGAAATCAATATTTAAAAAAAGAAAAAGAACTTTTATCAATTTCAAACAAAAGTATAGCTTCTCTGATGTAAATAAAACAAAGCGTGATCCAAGGGAAAGTTCAGTGATACATTATAAATCAAAATGAAAAATGTGTACAAAGAACACTGCTAACAAGTTGGTATTAAAATAAAATTGGTGAAAATATTTATTTCCGCCATCATAGTTGTTCTGACTATGACTACTGGATACACACTACCAAAAGGTTACTAGCGATAGCCTAATGCGAAAATACGTAAACACCGTATCAAATTACAATAAAACAATAAAAAAAATCAATTGTTTTCTTTTCTTATCATCCTATTATTCATATAGATTTATATGGAACTTTTTACTAAACTTCAACTCTTAAATACAATTTCTCTATTATTGTCTCAGTGATTATAGATTTTCTAGAGCTAAAGGAGAAGAGAGAAAAAAGATTATTGACCTGTAATTCTCGGAAGTTAATTTTCATTTTAAATACAAATAATCATGAAGCAAGAGTTAATATAACAATTAACGCACCTCATCAACTAACAACAGAGTAGAAATTCTTCTAGGAGCTGGGCGACTAAATCTCTTCTCTAGGAGCTGCTGAGCCTGGTCAGTGGTAGCCTTCTTCCCAGTTAAAGCCAGTAAGATCTGAACATACGCTTGCCTCGGTTCAGTCAAGCGCATACCATTGATTTCCACAAACTGCAAACATTAAGAAAAATAGAAACTGTGCAAAAAGAAAATAAGTAAATATAACTTCAATTCAGGAGAGAGCTTCTTATTTGGGAAACATATTATTCAATTGACTCTTTACTAGTGAAAGTAGAGGGAGAAAAGTTAGTTGAAAAGAAAAAAATCAACCCATACACCAGTACATTTTGAGTTATAAAACATCTGTCAGGCGTGTAATTGTTGAGTAAAAGGAATAAGTGGACATCACATCAAAGATCCACGAGCATAATGAGCTAAATAAAACTTCACGCTAAAGCCATCCAATCTCCCCACGTTACCCAAGCAAAATAAGGTTTTTTATTCCCACGATCACGATACTTTTATACAGCCAGGCATCACCGGATATATTTTAATGTTGTTTTGAACAGGAAGTTAAATACACAACGAATAACACCGTGAGTTTTCAACTTTAGCTTCATGTGTTGCACTGTTGGTTCAAGAGTGGCCTTAGCCCATTAAATACAGAACTGTCAGAATGGAGATAAATCAATAAAGTATCTTTTGATATTGCTATAACTAATCCATATATCACAAGTTATTTTCGCCATATATGAAACGCCTCATCTTTCTCTGTTACTTTCATTCTAAGCACTCTCCTACATAATCTATACTATTGACTTCTTCATCTTTCATTAATGTTTAACTTATGTTTCACCCTAGTTCACTCGGTGGATACATTCTCCAACTAAGGACATGACCAAGAACACATTTCTATGACTCTAGAATATGAGCTCCAAATAATTTTATGACGACGAATCACGGTGTGAAACTGCTGGTGGTTGTGAGTGATACCTTTTTTCTTACATGATTTGATGAGTCTTTTCCTTCTCAACTTGTTCCTAATTTCTGCTCCTGATAAAAGTTCAGAATCTTCGACTTTAAAGCACAAACAATACTCTTGGGGGATGGAATCTAGAGTAAGTGCCAGTTCTGTTCTAACAGTTGTATAAGCGATGACACTGCGCAAGGTTCTATTTGACCCTACTGAACTTCGCAACTAACATGACTAATACGATTCATACATAAAATCACGGAAAAGGTTTCGAATTTGTTGCAGTGGGATTGTTACAATTAAGCAACGCTAGTAAAACATCTATTTCTGGACCACTGAGTACGTATTTCATCACTTTCAGCCAACACTTTCAGAACAGCAACACAAAAACTTTCAGAAACTTACCTGAAACTCCGGTAAATCTCCATCTTTATGGCTCCGCTGAAGACTTTTCACAACTTCTTGCACTGTGGCTGTCTTCCCTGTACCTGGGACACCACTTATGTACATACATCTGGAAAAAATCACAAGAGAAAATACTTTTAACTCATTGTATAAAACAGATGGTTCGCAGTTCATACAATTGATTTTGGAAAGGACAGTAAAGCTTACTTTCTCTAAACTAGGAGTATCTAATACCAAGATTTACGATTGATTGATGGGTACTACATAATTACGTTCTATATAGATTAATGATGATGAAAGGAAATGTGACAACTTCTACGACAGAAAAAGTTATATATAAAGAACTAAAAAAGATACAATTACTTTAATGTCTCCTGTAGCCTCTGGGACTAATCGTAAATGAAGTAAATAAGTTGTTTCTGGGCATCCAGCCGCGTTAAATGGTTTGTAAACATTACGCATCGAAACAGTCTAATTGAAAACAAGTTGACTTTTTTGGTTTGCACACACTCCCTCATTAAAAAAGCAAATAAAGTTGTATACAGGGCTGACATTCATAATGGTGTAAGTCAGTCGTCGTGATTACAGACATAAAAAATTTTAAGGGACCATAACTACTGAAAGATGTACAGATTTGAACAGAAATGATGTACATAGTTCTTCTGCTTCTAACTATAGCGAAATCAAAAAGAAAATCACAAGCTATGTGGGTTTAATAATAAGATAAGTCTTGCTTGACATTTTCTTCGACAAGATACTTGACACTGTAAGGTAGAACTGACTTACACCACTACGATTTTCAACCCTACATCTTTTAAAATGGCTTTTGAATCATTGTAACTGACAAAGATGTAATGCAAAAATATTTGAGTGAAAAATCTAGCTCTTTTTTTTTGTCCGTCGGTCTTGCAAAGAGTGCATCCTCACACACTCAACCCACTCAAAAATCCAATCCACCGGCTCTAATCACCCAGTTCCATCCGAAACTAACCAAGGTCAAACAAATCCTACACTCTAATTTCCACATTCTCCAATCTGACCCAGACACAAGATCAATATTCCCCACCAAACCTAGATTAGTTTTTCAACATCCACCTAATCTTAGAAACATTTTGGTCCGTACAAATCCCTCCTTGCCACCACACCAAACTGGCGCCCACACTTGCAAGAGACCCAGATGTAAGGTCTGCTCCATTTTCATCACTTTTCCCACAATCACTATCAATACTGCTAATGGTCGGTACACCCTCAATCCCAAGGGTACATGCCACACCCCTAATGTTATATACATCCTAACCTGCTAGTTCTGTGATGCCTTTTATGTGGGGGGAAACAAGTTGTGCTCTTTAACATTCGAATTAATAACCATCGTCACTTCTGTACTATCAACAAACCGAATGCCCCAATTTCCTTGCACACCGAGTCCCACAAAATACCAATTTTGATCAATTTTTCTTGGTTGCCATAATCCACATTTTACACCCTACTACCAGCACCTCAACACGCCGTCTGTGGGAGAATGCATTTATTCACGGTTTGAGCGCGAAAATAAAACCTGGCCTTAACCTTCAATAACTCTAAGCTCACCTTTTCCTCTGCATTTTCAACACATTTCGACCCACGATCCCACTTGTACTTACACGCTATACAGTTATTATTATTTCAAGTTCCGGATATCTACGCGCTACAGCAGTCAGTTGTTCTCCAGTTTTGATGTTTTGTCCGCTCCGTGTCGCCACTGTCTCTTCAAACTTGTACTTTGTGAACACGCGAAATATAGTGACTTTTTTTGTGTGTACATGTGAATATGTGTGATCTAGTGCGTTAGTAATCTGTAAGTAATCCTTTCTCCTTCATTTGTCTAAAATTTACCTTAAATTGCCTTCCCGGCCTTCCTTTGTACTAGTTATATATATATATATATAGGCCTCATCCAGTGGTGGATTGAATATGGCTGTGTATTATATATATATATATATATTTATTTGTCGAAATTAACTTTACAGTGAAACAATAAAAACGCAGCACATGCATTTCTTTATTACTTTCTTCTTTAGAACAGCAAAATGACCTATGGGCGCCCTCTAACCAGTATTTGTCCTCCCCCCACCCCTCTTCATGCACAGTTATTCGCACTCACGTTCACTACACGTTTTAGAAACCTGAAGATATATGTACATATTATTGACACTGATGAGCCCAGTAGTTGGCACCCTTAACAAATATTTTTCCTGTGAAGTAGTAGAGACTCTTTTTTTTTTTTTCGTGAATGTTAGAACAGCTATGTTAGAAATCTGAAAATTTTATTTAGAAAAAATTCTAATTATTTTCCCGCATGCCAAATACACTGGGACCGTGGAAAAATGGCAAACCAGAGAAGGGATGCATCTGAATAAATTATCCCTTCTCTGACGCCGTGTATTTAAACCGGATGTGACCTACTCTCCCTCCTCCACACGAAAAGCACCAAGTTCCCTTATTTGCAGAACCACCATTCCCTTAATCTACTCCCACAATTCATCCACACAGTAATAATAAACAATCTGCACTCACGACCTTTCATAAATATATAAGGTAAATTTATGAAAAAAATGAAGGAATATACTTTAGGAATTTTTTATAAATTTACCTTAAATAGCCCTTCAGACTTTTCTTTGTGCTAACACAAAGAAAAGCCGGATGGGCAATTTAAGCTAAAATTATAAGAAGGAAGGGATTACTTACAGCCTGTTGTTCTATAGGTGAACACACGCACAAAAATAACACTTATAAGTACAGAAATCTTGAATATTTCGGTGAATTCACCTTCTTGCTCGGAGAGTAACAAAGAAACACGTGAGGATAAAACAAAGACTAAGACGACAGTGGCGCCACGTAGCGGACTACGCACCACATTTGGAGAACAATTGACTATTTTATCGCGCATGGATTAGCGGATCGTGGAAAAATTTGCAACTGTACAGCGTGTAAGTTCGGGAGGGAATTTGTGGAAGGAAAAGTGTTGAAAATGCAGAGCAAACCAGTGTTTTAGAGTTACTGAAGGTTAAGGCCAGGATACATTTTCCCGTTTAAACCATGTAAAGGCGCCCCTCCACAGACGGCGTGTTGAGGTGGTGGTCGTAGGGGGTAAAATATGGATTATGGCAACCAGGAAAGGTAGAACAAAATTGGTGTTGTGGGAATCCGGTTTGTTGATAGTGCAAAAGTGACTATGGTTGTTAATACGAAAATTCAGAGCACCACTTGTTGCCCCCATATAAAAGGCATCACAGAACTTGCAGGTTAGGATATATATAACATTAGGGGTGTGGTATGTACCCTTGGGATTTAGAGTGTATCGGCCACTAGCAGTATTGATAGTGATCGTGGGAGAAGTGATGAAAATGGAGCAGGTCCTACATTTGGGTCTCAGGCACAAATCGCCACCGGTTTGTGATGGTGGCGAGGAAGCATTCGTACGGACCAAGATGTTTCTAAGATTAGCTGGATAAGATTGCTGAAAAACTAATCTCGGTTTGGTGTGGAATACTGTGGTCTTGTGTCTGGGTCAGATTGGAGAATGTGGAAATGAGAGTATAGGATTTGTTTGGCCTTAGTTAGTTTAGGATGGAACTGGGTGGTAGGAGGCGGTGGGTTTGAGGTTTGAGTGAGTTGAATGTGCGAGGATGCACGACGAATGTTTGGTTACAAGGTTAGGTGGGTAGCTACGGTTGACTAGAGCCCCCTCGAGGTGTTGGTTGTAAGTTTCAGTACCAGAGGTGGTGGAATTCAGGCGCTGTCCTCTGAGAACAAGGGAGAAAAAGGAATCGCTTGCTTGGTGTGGTAAGGGTGGGAACTCGAGTAGTGTAAATACTGCATGTGATTTGTAGGTTTGATGTGAACTGAAGTTATGAGGGAAGTATTTATGTGAACAAGTATTGTTGTTTTCTAAAGTGATGTCCACGTCAAGAAATGTAACTTTCGTTAGAGATGGACCACGTGAACTGGACAACACGGAATTAGTTCAGTTGTTCTAGAAATTTGTTGAGAGTGGTTTCACCATGAGTTCATAATATCAGGATATCATCCAAGAACCTTATCCGAAGTAGTGGGGTGAAGGGCTGAGTTTGCAGGAAATCATGTTCGAGCTTGCCTATAAACAGATTAGCATAGGAAGGTACCATTCTCATACCTATGACTGTGCCTCGGATCTGAAGGTAGTGTTTGTCGTCAAAGGTGAAGTTGTTACATGTTAGAACTAAATTGGCCAGGTTAAGAAGGAAAATTGTGGTTGGGAAATGAGGTTGAGGAAGAATTCCAAAGCTGCTAAGCCATGGGCATGAAGGAAGTTGGTATATAAGGAAGTAACATATGTGGTACAAAGCAGTATGTCAGAAGGAAGAGGCGGTAATTTACGGATGATTTCTAAGAGGTGGTAGGTGTCGCGTATGTAGGCAGGCAGCGCTTGAACATGTGGTTGAAGTCAACACGAGCGGAAATAAGTTCAGTAGGAGAATTATAGCTGGCTACAATTGGTCTGCTTGGGTTACTTGGTTTGTGGATTTTCGGTAATAGGCGAAAGGTCGGGGTACGTGGACTGTCTAGGGTTACGTACTTTATGGACATTTCAGATATGCCCTCACGAGGACCATTAGTGGTAATGAAATCGGAAATTTTCTGTTGGTGGGTGTAGGTTAGATCTGCAGCGGTGGGTTTGTAGGTGCTGGGATCAGATAGTTGACGGTAATCCTCCTGGAGATAGTCAGCTTTGTCTAAGACTACTGTAGTGGACCCCTTTGTCCGCTGGGAGGACCATTATCATGGTTCTCTTGTAGCGCTACAAGGGCTTTGCGTTGGTTATGGGTTAGATTAGGTTGGTTGGTCATCTACTGTGAGATAACTGAGGAGATGTAACGTTCGATGGGATGCTTGCTAGGAAGTGGAGGTAGGTCCATGTTTGAGGGAGAACGGAAGTGTTCAAGGCTAATTTGGAGTTTATTGGGAGATGTGTCTGGGATAGGTGAGCTTTTGGGCCAAAAGTAGCGCCATCTTAGTTCGCGGGCAAATGAAAGGATATCTTTTAACAGGAAGTGTTGTACGGCTTGGAGGGAAAAAAAGCGTCCTTTAGTGAGGATTTCAGATTGAGCAAGATTGTGGCTGGATAGGTTTATGACGGTGGTATCTGTGGTATTTCCTGGGCGGTCCGTTATTTCTGAGGATTGAGTCGTGAGTGCAGATTGTTTATTATTACTGTGTGGTTGAATTGTGGGAGTAGGTGAAGGTAATGGTGGTTCTGCAAATAAGGAAACTTGGTGCTTTTCGTGTGGAAGAGGGAGAGTAGGGCACATCCGGTTTGAAATGCACGGCGTCGGAGAAGGGATAATTTATTCAGGTGCATACCTTCTCTGGTTTGCCATTTTTCCACGGTACCAGTTTATTTGGCATGCGGGAAAATAATTAAGATTTTTTCTAAATAAAATTTTCAGATTTCTAACATAGCTGTTCTAACATTCACGACAAAAAAAAATATGATCTCTACTACTTCACACGAACCAATATTTGGTAGGGGTGCCAACTACTGGGCTCATCAGTGTCAATAATAGGTACATATCATCAGGTTTCGAAAACGTATAGTGAACGTGAGTGCCAATAACTGTGCATGAAGGGGGGGAGCCAACTACTGGATAGAGGGCGCCAATAGGTCATTTTGCTGTTCTGAAGAAGAAAATAATAAAGAAATGCATGTGCTGCGTTTTTATTGTTTCACTGTAAAATTAATTTCGACAAAGAACAACGAGTTTACTGTTAGCCATCATCATCGACAACGACGACGACGAAGAAGATGATGATAATGATTTAATCGTGGATTAACTTTTTTTATGCAACAGGGCATTATTGTCTAAAAAATAAACTTGATCTTAAGAAATCAGACCTTTCTTATATCTTTCCGAAGGATTTTGAAACGCATGAAAATGGGCTTACCACCAACTAAACAAGTATATTAACCTACAATAAATTTTTCACGAAAAATCATCTATTACCTAATCCTTACCTGCCTAAAAATTACCCTTTATCTCTACTTGATCTAGAATTAAGCAAGTAAATGCAAGACTTACCCTCCAGCACCATCCAATATTTTTCCTTCAACAAAGGAATAAACATTAGTAAATTCATTCTCTCTGCAAGGTAATGATTCAGGCACAGCAGAAACATGCAGTCGTGCTCTAGCTTCTTCAAGAGCTCCACTAGGTGTTGCAACCGAACTTTGCCGAGACGGGAGTATTGGTGTTTTCGTTTTCTTCTTTGCAGAAGACTGAAATATTAATTTACTGCTTTTAATTGGTAATAATAAAATTTTATACTTCTGAATCCTAAAGCGTTTATAATGGCAATAAACTTCTAAATAAATTATACACGTAATCAACGAAGTAACTTGACCTACAAGGTGAGTAACAGGTCATATATCAAGCACTCACAACGTTCAAGATTAATGTACAAGACCAAGTAGTTACTAACACACGAATTTTGTTTTAACCAAATGTAGTTTACGCCATTTTGACATGACACATGTTTGAATATATACCATATTTAATCACAACCTCAGATTCACGTACAAAGATCGGTCAAGTATGTTTCTCGTAGAAGAAGAATAGCGTACATTGCAGGACATAGAGGGAGATTAATAAAAAGTAGAAATTACTCACAAACGTAGAATCGCTATTGTACAACGTGAGTCAAGAATCCCAGGAAATTATATTTCTGGCCTTTATAGAGCCTTGGGGCTACAGGCCGTCATGTATTACACTTTGCTATAGCCATGGAACAAGAAAAGTGTGGAGATGTCCTCTAAACGATTATTTTAAATCTAAATTTGTCTAGGCCTTTCAAAATGAAATGTGCTCCATCGTCAGACCGAATGCAGATGTAACGTGGGTGTGTGTAAAGTTTCTGAGGATGGAACGAGTTTTGTTTTGAAAGACCTACGCAAATTTTGATTTAAAATAATCTCCTCACCTTCAATTTTGAGGTGAGTTTTGAATATTAATTATAAATGTGTACTCCATGCATGGAGCATGTCGTTATTTATCGCAGATAGTTGGTAAAGTGGATCTTATACTCTCATACTCTGACAGTAAACTATGATATGTTACCCAACAGGTCTGATGGTATTACTGGGTAATTAGAGAGATTGTTTCTGAAGATTTCTATCGATTCTTATATGGTAAAGGGACATAGAGGAAGAAATGGAGACCGACCCACCGGTCACAGAAACATATCTCTGCTCAATACTCTTTTGAGTATTTCATAGCGCATCTCGCGTTGACGCAACTCCTTTTTCCAATCCATGCTGGTTTGATTTTCCAAGTGACGGGAGATCGTAGAGAAGCATATTTAATTGCTACACGGCCACTGAGCACAGTCCTCTTTGTGCTGTATCGTCCACATGCGTTTTATACGGGAACACGGATCTTTGCTACTTTTAGCAACACTACGGTTTGCAGACCAATGAAAATATTTTCGTTGTAGAACTGAATTCACCTTCGCAGAAAAGCACTTGCTTCAGAAACAAAACAAAGATTCTTGCTTTGGCATGAATATATATATATATATATATATATATATATATATATATATATATATATATATAGTGCAGCAGCCCACTTATAACGAACTCGGATATAGCGAATTATTGGATATTGCGAACATAAATGAAATCCCCGTCACCCTGCCTATTTAAAACGTGGAAGAAATGATCGTATATTACGAACATTCCCGTAAAGACCGTTAATAGCGAAGTTTTCAGAATGGGTTCATGTTTCGGACGTATTGATTTTCCGCTTCTTTGTGGCTATTGTTTACATGTAAAGACGGAAGTACAAAAGATTGAAGGCCGTGAACACCCCTTCCCCTGTTTTGTAACAGGGCGAGTAAAGAAGACCAACTGTTTTTTGTTCACAGCTTCAAGCTAAAATATGCAGGTCAATTCCACTCTTTGCTTCTGGTGGTGCATTACTCAGGTTCCGCAAAACTGATTTTCACAGCTGTTCTCATACATTCCTCATTTCGCTTCTGTTCATACATGAGAAATTCCACATTTTTAAAATCGCATTGTCTTTTTAGACAATGGAATTTCACCTTATCTCGCTGTTTCCTTTTTTTAGACGCTAAACAGCACACTGGAATAAAAATTACGCGAAAATAATAATAATAATAATAATGGAAGAACTGCAATATGTACAATAGGCTAGATGATAACCTATTTAATAAAATCTCCTTCAGATGCAATGCTATACTGCTGTATATTGTTTTTAAACGTTTCTGCTTATCGTTTTTTTTTCTTACCGTAATTCGGGAAAAATACGTATGTTCATAACGAGTTCGGATATAAAGAACTCATTATGTTAGTTCCTTGAAATTCGTTATAAAAAGGCTGCACTGTATATAAAATATACAAGTTTATAAAACATATTTATAGATAAGTAACGAACCTGATTAGATTTAGGAGTTCTGGGTGTTGTACTAGTAGTTGCCTGACTTCCAGTAGATTTAGGAGTTCTTGGAGTTCGTGACCCATGCTTTCTCTTCTGTTTCGGATCAAACTCCTCATCACTGGAATCCCCATCACTCATGGAAGATACGTCGAAGTCACTTTCTTTCTCACTTGATACTTTTTTACTGGACTTCTTCCGGTTGACTGAATTTGACTTACAAGTGTCGCGCTTTCCGACTGAACGGTCTCTTGGTTTCTGGAAGAAGTATTATGCGAAATTTACAATATATGATAAAAAATTAGTTGCTAGGATTATTTTACTTTCCCATGTTTTGATTGGATTAAATTGTTCAACATAACTTAAAAACAATAAATGGAAGGAATACCTATCTAGATTACATAAGAGGCTCTTCAATTCACAAGGAAATCTGCGTATTTGATTGTTACTGTGCTATTATTCCTAACATACTTCCTCATTACCGAATATTGTAATACGATCATGGGAAGACATTTTCGTGAGTCGAAAAGACAGAAAACTGGAAGTGGTTTAGTATACTATTAACAGTTGAGAAAGCTTTAGCTTTCAGTCTTCTTAAAAAACAAATATATACACCGCAAACATCAAAAGGAAAACTTGCTTTCACAACATTATTTGCAAGGCTTCAAAAGAAATGTATATTTTACGTCTGTGCCATTCCTGAGGATATCGCTACAATAGTAAAGAAACGATAGATTAAATATTTTGTCAATTCAATAGAATTAGTGTTTATGTAAACTAGATAATTTGAAACTTCTATTTTATTCATTAAACGGCTTTAATGAACTACAGACCTTAAGGCTTTAAGCACAATATAAATCTGAGGGATAATCCCACAGTAAACACAATTCCCGGGGAAGGTCTTCCATTCTACGCATCACCTCACCACTCGTCCAACGGAACTGGGAAAAATGCAAAATCAGAATTGCTGACGTGGCCAGTGCTCGAACCTGTATTGCAGTTATAACAGGGTTGGCTGGTTTAAACCTGGTGTTTTGTTTTTGTTTTCTTTTTTTCAAAAAGACCAATTGGTTTAAACCAATAAATAAATAAAATAAAAAATGCAACAAATGTGAACTTCATTTCATGGTGACGATTCCACATATTAAACTATCTGCGTTCACCTTGTAATCAATGGGTCCCGGGTTCGACTCTCGATGGGTCCACCGAATTTCTCTGAAGCGCAAACCGAGTAGTGGTTCGGATGTCACTGTAAGCAGTAGGTCTTGTCCTTCAAAATCTTGCTGTTATATAAGGATGTTGAGCCTACACAAACGAAACGAAACCAAACTATATCTTCCTGCTTGTCTGAATGCCTGATGTTTCATAGAGAGGCCAAAGTTAATGTTGCTCAAATATCTCGGCAACTGATTTGGCCTGAACGAATAAATGTTTTAAACGACGTCCAAAACACACAGAACATTGGTTAAGGATGTGCATATGCATCAAAACACACAATAAAGAGTGAATTTCAAACACTTATAACGATTTCAAAAACAAGTACAAATTATTGTAAAATAATGAAAGAAACAATTTGTTGCGCCAACATGAATTTGAATTTTATTTAGATCCTTTGGGCATCTAAGGCTCAGGCGGCTGGGATAGGGGAGGGAAAAGAATTCGGAAAGGTGTTGTCCAGGACCTATACTGAAGGTGTTATCCCGGCATTTGCCTGGTGTGATTAACGAAAAACCTCCGTCAGAATAGCCGACCGCTGGGCTCGAACAAAATCTTGGCAATGGAAAAAAAAAAAAACAGCCAACAAACCTGACTTGATTTCGGAGTTTTAGGTGTTGTAGTTATATCAGTTGTAGAAGTGTTGGTAGATCTCAGAGTTCTAGGAGTCACTGATCCCTGCTTTTTCTGTTGCTTCGTAGTAGATTCCACATCACTGTCTTCAGAAGAAACTTCACCGAGCCAGGATATTTTTCTTCTAATCTTGCTACGACGAACACAATTTGACTTAAAATCATCGCTCTTTGGAGATAAATCAACTTTAGTTCTCTGAAAAAAAATAATCAAGTATTGAGTAAAGTATATAATTTTTGGGTATAGTGAGTGAATTTTATATGCTCGGATTCAAAGAAAATTCTCAGTTTAAAAGTTGTATCATCTGGAAACACAAAAACAGAGTAAACGAATTGTTTATTTGAATTCTTATGAATCGGAGAGTACATACAATTAGCAGCATTCAAGAAACACCTTCTAGATATCCTAGCTTCAACTCCTTTATTTCACAAGCAGTCCAGCACTTTCTTAGCGAATGAATAGATACTTGAGCACCACAGGTTGCACCAAGTTGCGTTTTTTAGACTACTATGATGTGAGCCCATTCCTTCTAATCCTCCCTGACGTTAGTTGGATTTTCTGTAGATAATGATGGTAGTAGGTGTTCACGCCAAAGAAACAATGTATAGGAACGAAATGTGTTGTGGTTAGCAATATAGGCAGGGGGATGGAGCAGACAAATATCTTAGAAATGCACTTGTTGGAAAACTCAAATTGACCAAATTAAAATGATTCCTGAATAGAGACATTATATACAGATGGAGGGTAAGTGTATGAAAACAAAAGTCACCTCTTGTACTTCAATACGCAAACCTTTTCACTCCATAACCTAGGAGCTTCTTCAGGCGGCGCAGGAAGACTTTTAAAGAGGGTGTATAATCATATAGACTGGGTGTCTATGTACATCTACATATGTGTAAACAAGGAAAGAATATGTTTACACTAAATTGAAATTTATTTAAGACCTTTAGGCTCAGGCTAAATGGATGACCACGGAAGAATTATGGAATGAAAACGAAGAAAACCCAGCACAACATAATTTTGAAACATGGACAAATACATTTATTATTATTATTTATATATTTATTTATTTAAGAAAATTAATCATGTAATTCACGACATATCTATTTTCAAAATTTTAAAACTTGTACCTTAATTTAAAAAAATTAAGTGAGTGTACCGTGTGACATCATATATTAAACTGCATTCAATTCTGAAGAGATTGGTGCTTTTACTTTTGTAATATCTCAATTCTCAGCGGAGAAGGTTTTTAAACATGTTCGGTGGCGCCCAAATCGTCGTTTCTGAAACTTTGAACCCAAAACGGGATAAAAAAGAAAAACAAAAATTAAGATCTAAGATATTCTCGCATAGTAGTTTCAGCATATTTAAAAATGAAAACTATCGCAAAAAGTGCGGTAAATGCCATTGTACCACTTGATATGGAATAATCTCAGGACGCTGAAGTGAACAATATTATAAGAGAATATTACTGACTGTGTTGGGTAACATTTTGATCGAAATGTGTATGAATTTCAAGCACGTGCACCATATTGTGAAGAAATATACGTGCTGTACTAAAATTATTGAACTTACTTCTTGTGTTTAATTATAAACTTACATTGAGGTGTGTTACCTAAGTGAAGTAGTAGTGGTGAATAGAATGTTTCCTAAGTATTTCTTAAATGATGGGATTCCAAGTCTTAGTATATTTGTATATATATATATTCCCGGTCAATATTTAATTCCGGACTCGTAAGAATTATGGATAAGCTTCCAAAACGGTCCTTTCTATGTTGCTGGTGGCGTTATGAACTACCCTGGAAAAGGCAATTCCACGTTGCTGGGATCTTTAAGTGTTTAGAAAGGCCGAATACAGGGTTTTCGGTGTTGCTGTCTCTTTCATGTTGGTTAATTTGTACTGACAGGCAACGTTCGGTCATATCAATATATTCCTTACCGCAGTTAAAAGAGGTATTCAATACGAATGGCATAACTAAAGCATTGTGTGCACCCAAATCCGTCGCAGATGTCTATCAGTAAGAATTAACGAAAATGAAAGGGACGCAAACATCCAGCCTTTCCAAACACTTGAGTCCGAGATCTTTGTTAGGTTGTTCTTAGCCAGCCGATGTGACGTAGTACTTAAGTCAAATTGTCTATGAATCAGCACTTGGCAAAGTAAATGCGTTTCAACCCAGCTCAAGACGACGATGGTGTGAAGTTTTTACAGGTTCTTGCTTTGTCCCACCATAAGAATAAATTAGATATCTACCATCAAGGCTTCTCCCATCCACTTTTAAAGCAACTGTACTCGCCGAATGATGTTAAACTTCACTTATAAGGCAGTTTTAAATGTCACAGTCAATACAGATGGGAGTGGATTCTTATTTTTGTTCAATCGAGACTATACGTGGTCCGAACCACGCTCAGGCTATATGAACCCAAGGCAGAAACTAACATGTGATGCCTCTCGCTAGAAACCAGTCAACCCCATCTTCCTCCGTGGTAACTGGATTACTATACTTTGGCATAAGTCCCACCATAGTCAATACAGTCACAAACTCAAATTAAATTAACTACAATACACGAGTATTCTTAGCTACATTACTACAAGCAGTAAAATTTTGAACTGTCTATGACATTCTAGTCTGGGGCTGTAACTGAAGTAGAGAGTATGCATATATGTAGGGAGAATATAAGGACTTAACGTCAGCTGCTGAGAGAACTAAACCTACGAGGTAGATACTTTCCAGCAGCTTATGTAAAATGGATAAGAACAGTACGATAGTATAAATAAAATGAAAGAGTGCACAACTGTCTCAATTCAATAAATTTACGTAGAAAATAATGTACAATATAATCGTTAAACTGAACACAAACCAAAACTGATCTTACCACACTAGGTGGCGTTTGCACTTTAGAAACTGGTGACTGACGGGTATTAGATTTCTTGGTGTGTGATAACAGCAATGTGTCATCACTCTTTTCAACATTTTTATCTTCGTCTGAAAATAAGGCAACCACGTGTTTCTTCTTTCGCTTTGAGGATGAACTGCAGTCCGTAATATCCCGTTTCCCTCCACTATCTGCATTTCCACTTCGTCGAGTATTTGGCGTACATGTTTGCTCCTGAAAAAACGAGTGAAAAGAGATTAACATTAGAACTACGTCGAATTGGCGTTCAGTTTATATAAACTATTAGTTGTTGTTATTTTCTTTACAACATATTGAACAAAATTTATCAGCTTCTAATACACATTACGAACACAACATTTTCTAAGTCTGATGGACTACTGCTTAATGTTTGCAATTAATAATTAAAATGTTTTGTAATGTTTTGGTAACATTGATTAAAATTAATGTTATTCAGTGTTCCTTATAGATTCATGCATGCTGAATTCAAATCTGACCTCTTTAATTTTCTACCATGTACCATTTTTCTGTAATCTTACACTTGATTATTAAAAATAAATGAATATCTTGATTTTGGTGTTCCAGTTTCTCAATATTGCAAATGGATAAGAAAGCACATATGGAGCCGCGGTGGCTCAATTGGTAGAGCGCTCACCTCTGGTGCTAGGGGTCGTCGGATCGATCCTTGCTCATGCCATGTGGGCTTTGTGGTGGACAAACACCGTGTGCGTGGGTTTTCTCCTATCCATACGGCCTGAGTCAAAGTTGCCTAAAGGCCTTAAAAGTAAATTCAATTCAAGGCACATATATAATATAACTTTAAATGTGCCATGTCTGGGGTTAATTGCGAGTTCTTAGTTTTGTACCAGTGTTGTATAAAATACACAGAATTCATTGCTGTTAAACTCTGTAAAAGCAGAGAAGAATGGAAGGAAGGTGAGGATTCAAACAGCTAAGGGGAAAGTTCCCAAATCAAAGTAATGTTAAGTTAAAGAAGGAATTTTTTGTTGGGTCTCAAGTCTGAAAATCACTCCATGTTACGCATTCTTACTTTCAAACAAAGAAGTTGCAAGCAAATCCTTTATCTTTCTTGAAAATCTTTTTTCATGTGCGGTTAAAGGTTTCGTTGGAAATCGAAAGAAGAAACTACAGGTTCTGATGAACCTTTTGAAGTAAATATGAATACCAGAATGCCATTGAAGATATCAAATCTGGATGTTTTCGCAAAGAAGTTAGGTGATGGGCAAGGAGAGATGATTCACCAAGACATCATAATAAAGGAATCCTACCAGGAAACATGAAACTGCTGATTTCTGCAGATGAAAGACACAACGCCACAGAAGAGAGAGAGAGACAGACAGGAAACATCAAATTTACCCTGTGTTTTTCACTGTTCTAACACAAACATTACTTCAAATTCAGTTTCATTTGTTTTAAGGCTTTAATTTTAATCACTATTTCTGTGCCTGAATGCCTGTATTGATACAGCTTCGTAAATATACATGTTATTAAAATAGAACAAACAGTCAATTTGTTCATACGAAACAGTATAAGTCATCATAACACAAAATCCTTGAATACTACGTTTCTTTCTATGGTCAAATTTGAAACTAGTACCCACAAATTTGTAAAGAAATGTGAAAATTCTTCAAGTTATACAACAAAAAAAAAAGGGGAAAACTTATTGCCTAGTATAATTAATACTTCTCCCCTAACGCGAATAATTGTATAATACTTAATATTTTTAAAATATCTTGCGTAAATCTTAGGATCTTCTATGACAATATATCCGACATTTCGAACATCTACCTGTCCGTACTTTTCTTCAGTGCACTATTACCGTAGTTTAAAATATTATTCTGCTTTTGTGTGTTTAAGTTCGGTCTCTCTTTGCTGTTGAGTGGATAGTAAACAAACCCAATGATGTGGAGACTTTGAAAACCGAAATATTATTAAATTGAACGTTGACATGGAAATACAACACGAAAATAACAGATACATTAAACTACCAAGGTTTAAATGGTGGCAGTTCAGTCACATACTTTTCACTCTTTAATATATGCATTATACTAGTTTAGGAACATAAAAACAATTTCACCAGACAAATGCTGAACCGAAACCCGATCCGAAACTCAGTAAGACAGATTCGGCCGTCAAACGCACGACTCTCTCGATCGGCCTATCAGAAGCCGGGTGCAGCGGGGTTTTGAAAAAAAATCCAAACCAAAGACTGTACCATAGATCAACAAGCAATAAACAATTCAATAATCAACAACAGAATTTCCGCATTCAAAATTACGGGCGACAGCTGTGTTGAGTCGTTCTTTTCTCCATGTGACTCCTAACTTCGTGTGTGTGACATGTAAAACAAATATATTATGTTAAACTCTTTTCACAATTACTCTAATCGAGTCAAAGCTTTCATTGAAAGTTCAACGAGTATTAACCATTTACAGCTTAATTTGCATTTGTCAAGGATGAAGTCCCTCAGCAATCCACTTCCGGGAAAATTAGTAAGGTGGTAGCGGCCAGTTGAGTTACCATTCCTCTAGTGAAACTGAGGAAAGCCTCAGAAAGAATAGTTAGCAGCGGTGTTCAAGCTCGCGTGTAACCCCAGTGTACAACTGAATCAGTTCGAGATGTTACCTACTGGACCATGGGAGAGTTTACATTTTTTAATAAAAGAAGTATGCAAGCACTCAATACTAACTTCTTTGTTACTAGTTAAAGATGTTTCCTTACTACGTTCTCTCAAACTATAAAACAAAACTTAATTATAAAAAGTAAAAGTGATATAAGCACAACTTTCTTGTCGTTACCTCATTTTCATTGTTTCTTACATTCTAATCAGCAGCATATAAAAAAAAAGATTATTTATTCATCTTTTCTAAGTTTGCTTTTTTAACACTTTAATTACATGATCAGTAGCGTCATTTTGTTAATATGTTCAGTCGCTTTCTCTTTTTCATCGTTTATCATAAGTACTAATATTATAATCAAATCAGATGGTTGATTAGAACCTTCGTTAAAGAATAAACAAATGCAGTGCTAGTTTACGATTAACACTGGCCAAATGCCAGGTCTACAGAGAGAGGTAAATAAATTATTCAATTGAATATCGCTCATCTAAAGACAATGTCAACTACAACTGGAAGCAAAATTTATTTCCTTCACATAGCACTAAAATTTCTCACATCCTTGGCATTCTTGGGGGCATTATCAGGGTCAAGGTAACACTTGAGTTGTTTTACATTTTTTCATTTGATTAAGCACATGAAAAAATCTCGAACTTACTTTCTGAATACCGCACACTCACGAAAAAATGCATGTATTTCTTCACTTCACTTATAAAGAGCTAAACAATCTAGTTATATGTCATCCGTCAGTCATGAGACGGGCTTAGGCATGCCTATCAAGATCTTAAATGTAAATTAAATTGTAAAGAATTAAATGTTACGCTACGAGATATATTCTTTTTGTGAGTGTACCTGCATTCACTTTCGAGTTGTGGACGGGAACATGAAAAGCATTAGGCCGTAAGAAAAGGTACAACAAAAATATTCACTGATCTGTTACTTGCATAGTACGTATGAATACTTACATGTAACTTAAATTAACATTTTGCACACTTTACTGTCAGATAGGACACTTCTGCACAAGATTATTCCATCAGATTTTTACATTTACACCAGCAATAGGAAAGTTCATTCGCAGAGCCCAATGTTTGGCGATTACTCAACGAATTACATACGATGTTGTACTAAATGTTTAACTCATTTACTATCAACAACACACACACATGCTGAGTGATCGCCAAGCACGAACTACAATCAACAAAAAAACAGAAAGTAACATAAATAAAGCAACCCTAGAGCAAAATACAGCAATATTTAATTTTATTCGCAGACATTTAATTCAATTTAGTGCTTTAACTTTACTACAGTTTAACATTACAACTTTCTTACTAGTTCGTAGGATTAGTAACATCTGAAATATAACACACAAGCCCCGTGGTCTAGTGGCTACTGTCGCGGATTACGGATCAGCTCTTGTGAGTTCTGCTGTCGGCTATTCCGACTAATGTTTGTCATCAGTTTCACCAGGTATACTCCGAGATGTCAACAAAACCAACGCCATAGCCTTTATCTTGCCCAGAAAGTGTGCTCTCCCCAGGGATGTTATTCCTGTGACATGCTTAGACCATAACTGCCTGGTCGGCTCGTTACAATAAATTAAGTTAAATTAATTATGTCACACTGGCAACTGCTGAAAATAGTCCTAGTATTCGCCGCATTAGAATCCAAAATTCGACAGGTATTACCTAATACCTACTACAAGCTTCAGAAATACTACCAAAAACAAACATCTTACTCTACCAACTTTTCACATCGAATTTCATTAAAAGGCTTACCGCGTTTAAAGAACTTCTTTCCTGAACATGGGATATTACTAACAAAAGCAGTTAAAAGCCATTTTGTTCTCAAATAAACGAAGTTTCTACCTTTGAAAGTTAAAGTGCATATGTCCTTCAATAATTCATAGAAACTAAAATATTATGGGCAATCTACTTCTGGTCGACTACACAATTTAACTCAAATCTGTCTTGATTTCACAATTCAATGCATTAAGAGACTGTACATTTCAACATAATCAAAATGAATAAATTCTTATTCTGTAACCCTTCAAAAACGATTTTTAATCAATGTCAAAGAGAAGCAGATTAGCTTATTGTTAGTAAATATGGTTCGTTCTTTAACATTGAGTTAGTACATATCATTCATCGTGCATAAACTACGGTTAGATCGCAATGGTAGACAAGCCTAGAACTACTTTTACATAAAACAACCAAAGACCACAAAAAAGTAAGAGACAATCACCTATCTGTTCTCTGGTATCTTCCTCTATCACAGCACTAAAAATTTCCACACGGATTGTATTGACATTATTATCAACAAAATAAAGTCGAAGACTGCTTTCGAATTAATGAAACACAGAAGTAAATTTTCCTTGCTAGGGTATCGCTAGTCGCCACTTGCGCAGAAAAGATGAAAATACAGCAACAACAAGTAGAAGGTTGATGAAATGACCACTGGTTTCCACAAAGCCTAATTGATGGCGCGAAATGACGTCTAGTGTCAAGCATGATGGGACTAGACAGTTAACACAATCGCATCAGTGTGCTGTGTGACGGCGAACAGATGTAGTATATTTGCACAACCGGATCTTAGGTATGTTTTCGTTTAAAACTGCTATGCGTTTCCAGTAATGCTTCTTCTAAAGAACTGAACTTTAGTTTTACGAACCGTAGAATAAGCCTACGATGTGTTGTCCTACATTCGCTGTCTTTTCGACAACTTTAAGTGGGTAGCGATTACTCTAGCCCCATTTTCCTGTTTACACTTGTGCTTACCATCCCTGGCGACTAATAGCCCATGTGATGTTTCCCTGAACGCAGTGATACTTGTCAATTCATTGATTTACTTTTATTCATAGGTCATTTTGCTAATAGTTTGATCGACATTATACAAGCGGGACTACTAGTCGCAAGTTCAAAAACTGTCACCAGCTATTTCTGTGAATTTTCCGCAAGCTTGGGAATGGTGTGTTAAGCTGTGTGCGACACAAACATTTAAAGGAGTATGACGGTCCTTTTGTAAATTGATTTAAAAGAATCTGAGTTATTTTAGTATAAATATTAAATAAGAACTATTACAGAGAACTTCCGTACTTCTCCTTTGACAAGTCTATAAATCTTTATATTATGTATAATTTCTAAACGATCAATGATGCCGATAGGTCAAATATACTCTGTATATAAACGATTTGGTAGATATCTCGATCTCGAAGTCTGCTGTATAGTTTAATTCCGTGAGTCACAACTGTACTTTTACAAGACCTCTGCGTTTGAAAGAATGCAGTAATGCATTACTTTTATCTGAGTGGTACGATGCTTGGTGTCTTTTAGTAACAGCTAATATCAGGAGCATCAAAAGGCAATGTTTAATTAATTTCTTAATAAAAGAGGTTGTAGGTATTCCATAGCCAATATACCTCATAAATCAGCTATCTAATGATCTAATGCAGAAGTAGGTTACAGCTTATACAGTCTCTTACATTGCTTTATTTCAAGAAATGGAGACCATTATTACATACTCCTCGGAGCAGATAAAGGAATCCCTTGACAACGTTAAAAATGATGTGCCGGTGGCTATGTTGCTAAAATACATGTCGTTCTTCGCGGCAGCCTTATGGAAAACGCGAAAGAGAAAAAGACAGATGGGTCCAGAACATATGTTGAGAAAATAAGTAGTAGTACTACTACTACTGAAGTGGATACTGTGCAGGAAGGTCAGGTTTCCCAGCATCGAAAGATCAAGTAATTGACAGTGCAAAGAAAATGATGAAAACAGTAAACATACAAAGGAATTGCTCAGACGGTAGGCCAAGTCGTTCGTGGTTCAAAGAATTTCAGTGAAGGTCCAGGATTTCAGGCCACATGACCAATATTTAAAACTTATTGCATTCATTACAATGCGGAGGATAGAAACGTCGCACCAGATATCAGCGTGTCATGGGACTTTGTCCTATTCGTAGCTGATATAAAAACACTCCTTCACGCCTACTATCTCGGCAAGATATCTAGAAAGCAATGATAACCTTAATTTATTTCAACTTACTGACAGCAACGTCATCGCATCGTCGCTACCATTAATTCCGCACAATCTGCCGATAATACAGGGTGACTCACATAAAAGTAGCCCGGTGTGGTAATAGTGTTTTATTATTTCAATGTTATACTATAACATGGAAGATTTGGAGTGTAAAACGTAAAGACGAGACGAATTTATTTTATTTATGGTCTTTAGACACCTAAGGCTCAGGCCGGGATAGGGAAGGGGAAAGAATTCGGAAAGGTGTCGGTCAGGGCCTATACTGAAGGTGCCATCCCGGCATTTGCCTGGTGTGACTGGGAAAACCGTGGAAAAATCTCCGTCAGGATGGTCGTAAAGACGAGACGAGCTAACACTGGTGTGAGTGCCGCCCGATGTGCAGCTGTTTAGCTGGAAATCTCTGCTTAGCGTTCTGTGAAAGAAATCGCGTCGAGAAGATGTTTCCCGTGCAGCAGCGAATTGTGATAGTGGAAGAATATGTGCTGACGGGGTTACGAACACACGCCTTCACTGCTGGAGCCCAGGAACAAAACCTCCTGTGAAATGCAGTGTTCAGAAACTGGTGAAAAAATTATGTCAAACCGGGTCTGTCGCGAATGTGAGGAGGCGAAAACCAAATGTCCGAACACCGAAGGTCATCCGTGATATTCAGATGAGGATAACACGAAGAATGACAAAGCCTACCCGGAAACTATCCCAGTAGGTAAGTGTGAAATGAACTGTGTCACCGTGTGCTGAAGTCTTTGAAACTGAAACCATACCATGTAACATGTGTCCAGGAACTGAAGGAGTTGTGTACTGGAATTGGTTACTGACCATGATTGCAGAAGGACGTTTGGACCCTTGCTATACTTGTCCGACGAAGCATGGTTCCATTTATCGGGTTACGTGAATGCGCAGAATAGGCGGTACTCATCTGCTGAGAATCCACATATCCTGCACGAAACACCCCACAATGCCCAAATAATTGGTGTTTGGTGAGCAATTTCGGGGACATGTGTAGTGGGTCTAGTGTTCTTTGCATTAACAGTAAATAGTGCAGTTTATCGTGGCTTCTTGCAACAGTTTTACGACCAACTTACACAAGACAACTCTTACTTCCCACAAGATGGAGCCACATGCCACACCTCTGGTGTTGGTGCATAAAATGTTTACAGAAGAGCGCACAGTAAGCAAACGGTTGTTACCCCGTCGTTTCCCGGATTTATCCTCCTCTGATTTTCATTTTGGGTACACTTAGAGCAGAATGTGTATGCAAACAACCCATATACCCTAGATGAACTGGAATTGAATTTAATTTTAAGGCCTTTAGGCAACTTTGGCACAGGCCGGATGGATGATGATGGGATGAACTCGTGGAATGAAGAAAGTGGGAGAACTCCGAGAAAACCTACGCACACGGTGTTTGTTCACCACAAAGCCCACACATGGCATGAGCAGGGATCGATCCAACGACCACTAGCACCAGAAGTGAGCGCTCTACCAATAAAGCCACCGCGGCCCCACCTAGCTGAACTGGAGCAAAACATTACCAACATCATCCGGAGCATTACCCGTCAAAAGCTACAGGCGTTGTCAGCCAATATGCTGCGACATGCACAGAAGCGTCTCGACGTTAACGGATGCCACTTTCAGCATCTTTTGTAACATGCAGCCAAACCAGTACTATTGCTATTTCAGACAACTATTGCGCCCAATATCCGGTATTACCACGCCGGGCTACTTTTATGTAGGGCACCCTGTATATCAGCATGTCTTGAAATGGAATAGAATTAAAGTCAACATTAGCTCCCAAAGAGGCCTCACGTCAGCTGGCTTGCCAATTCATTACCACGGATACCAACGTGACTTGGTATCCACGAAAATACTTCACCACCAACGGAGCGGATGGAATGTGTCTTAGATATGACTTCTAGAACAAGCGAATGCTTACTGTGCGTATCTTCAATACTTTGTAGGATGCTAGGCGAATCTATACAAACAGATATGGATGTGATTCAAACCATGAACAAGACTACAATCCAAAGCCTGTATAAAGGCATAAAGTTCAGAGGTAAAAATACTGGCTTTGGGGGTTAAGACAATACTGATGGGCTTCACCCTCTACAACAAACGCTCATCCAACAAATTCGACTGATTTGGATCCATTGGTAAAAACACAGATAAAATCCAGGAATTCAGTGCAGCTCACGAAAATGTTGCTGGAAATCAACCAAAGATGACTTCCTTTTCCTGAAACTCGACAAAGGTATATCAATCCGTGGATGGTCAACGGTCCATGCAGAGCGAAGATTAAATCGTAAATCGCAGACAGGTCCGCATATAAGATCAGATCTCCAACAACTCAGACGCTCGTATGCCAAGTAGTCCTACAGAATAACTATGCCGTTCATACAGATCTCGATGTATCGGGTTTACTACCAAATGATGTGCTGGATGAGGATGCAATGATGTTAACTTAGCATAGTAACACAGCACATGGTACATCCGGTGAATTTCAAGCGGAGGTTCAGCGGCATCAACACAAAGATTGCTGACAGGGCTTGTGCGATACACGCCTGTGGAGAGCCGAATTCCTGCACGGTGAACACTATTCAGCATACATAATGTAGAAGATCGTCCAGATAAATCAACTTCGATAAAATCATAGTGGGATAAAGCCGCAATAAGGTTGTACGATCAGTATCCCATGTATGACGACTGAAAACACGTAATAAATTCGGAGCTCTAGTACAGGAATCTTAATTTGGCGAAGAAGACTATGCCAATTTAATTTTCTGTCAAATAGCAAACCAGTGTGAAGTACCTCACTGAAAAACTGGAGCTGTGCTACCAAGGAACAAATCGGGATCCAGATTACAAAGACATTTCGGACCAAAATGTAAACAGACTGTCTTCGTGGGTGAAAATCGAAAGCTAGTATGGTATGAGCAGTCAACAAGATGGTTAAGTGTCAACTGGATCTGTCGAGAAGCATGGATTATATTTAGGTACTTACAGACAATTGTCAAGGCGTCAGGATATAGAAGAGGGCGAATACGGGACATAACACTATTCACTGCAACAGCGAACAATGTTACGCCCAACACATACCCTTGAGGTACGCCATTTTCCTGCAAGTAACGCTCTGAAAGACAATCATTGACGCGCACACGAAAATAACGATCCGTTGAAAAATTTTATATCAAATGGCCACGTGGTCCCGAACACTCCAGCTATAAAGCCGGCGTAGAAATGCCAGATCTCCAGGAGGTATCATAGGCCTTCTCTAAATCAAAGAACAGAGCTACGATGTGTTCATTACGGAGGAACGCACTACGAGGCATATATTCCAACTGAATGAGGTGGTCGATAGTTGATCGATCTTATCGGAAACCACACTGATCACTGGCCCGGTTCACCGTTCTCTCAAATAGCTTGCAAACGCAGCTAGCAAGAGCAATAAGCCGATAACTTGTGGTGGTTAGTTGTTTTTGTCTTACTTCAGAATAGGGATCACGATTGCTTCTTTCCAACAATCAGGAAAGCTATCACTCCTCCAGATCTTGTTATATAAATTTAGCACTCAGACCTTACCTTGGGAGGAAGGTGTCGCAGCATTTTATATCCACGGGGTGTGTTTCTAACCCAGGAGTTTAAAAGGAACATTATATGGCTCCGAATTATTCGAGTGGAATCGCAGGAGATCATCTCTACTTGATGTTTGAGTTGGCGAAAGTAGTACTATAGTGCGCACAATTGGATATTGCCACGAAGGTTGCTCCAAGATCAGCAAACTCTTTGGGTCGGTATGCTACACAGCATACCGGGTCGGACATTGCTGTGCTTCAGAGCAGTCAGTGGTTCAGACCGAAAATTGCCCTGCAGATGTCTGACTCAGTCCCACACGTCTCGAATTTGCGTTTGTGACCTAATATCGAAGATATATCTTTTGAACCACAAGTTGTAGATGAAGCATTGTTGGAAAGGTCTTGGCTTGACTAGCTCAGAACTGCCAGAACTGTCTCGATCAGGCGCCGAAGTTTTTACAGTGTTGGCAACCATTTCAAGAATATTCAATATTTCAATTTGTTTCCAAAACATTAAACTTGGCACAAGCACAATTTGACATAAAAAACTGTAGGTGTTCCCTTCACTAATCATCTCAGCTGTCAGTGTTGCCAACCTATTTTATAAAAATCAACGTGTGTGAAATGCTATCGCGATTATTAGTAAATTGCAGCGCTGAACTGTTTTCTAATTAAAATGGTTTGGTGCGTAGAAACCTTCCATTTTTATCCAACTGTACAAGTGACATTTGAAATCAAATTATATCGTAGTAATCGATTTTTAAGGGACTCTACAGGAAATGCTCGATCAGCACTTGACCAATTCGACATGCTAGCTAAAAGCTTTGAACTGCTAATAAAACCACCTGAGAAAACACCATGCTATTAAACGAAATACGCGTTTGACACCAAATCCAAATCGTACCTCTTCTGCCGCACTCTGTATTTCTTTTTAGGTACTTACTATCCCGCCAATTTTATAACACTAGACGGATGAGTTGATCTTTCCAATTATTGCTATGAATGTAAGTCCTAGTTACTTTTGTTTCCCACTAGAATTTACATTCTTATTTTCAAACTGCAAATTATATTTTGTTACACTTTGAAGTTTTTACCTTCACAACTTTAGTGTTCAACTATTACTAATTCTTAGCTTATTGTTTACCTGTTCCCCATCGATGAGGCCACGTTTCGGAGTAAAGTGTGGAGAAACAGAAACTCTGTATTTACCACTTGGAGATCTGTTTAGCTTCAAACACAGAGATCTCTCTAACTTTGATCTTGGTTCTGAACTAGGACAGAATTTTCCCAACTTCAAATAATTTGGTTTAAAATCTTCATCACCCAAATCATACATTTCGGAATCACTCAAAGACATTGTTTTGCCTTCCTGTAAATATTACCGATTTTATTAAAAAGAATTTTTATTTTGAATACCAAGAATACCCCAATGAAAGGCGTAATAAGCAATCTTCTACTTTCTTCCTCCGTAAAACCATGCAGTGTGTATCATGCGTCACTTAGCTTTCCAACATATGAACCGACCATCACATGCACGAATTCTCTGATAATATTGTTGTACCAAGCGTCAACTACTGCCAAGTTCGATGCGTGTTCACCTCCACCAATACTTATAAAACTTACTATATCGCTACGAAAATATATTTTAAAACAAAGGAATTCCACATTACTGTTCTACCGTAAAGAAAAAAGAACCCACTGAAATACTTACCATACACAGCAAAACTTAGTATATAAAACGAACATATACCTAAGCTCCCACTTTTGTTGAAGGATATAGCCTTCAAAAAAATTTTTTTAAATGCATACAGCACCATAAAATTATCAACAAGTTATTCAAATATGATTGACAATTATTATTTCACACCGCAAAGGAAGTTATAAATACAATTGCGAAGTTATGAATATTCAGTTTTAGAATAACGAAACTGATTAGATGGTAAAAGAACACAAAGACAAAGGCCGTTTGTACGAAACAACAACAAATCCATAAAGAATTTTAATGGAATGACAATAAAGAAAACAGAGATGAAATGTTTATTTTCCTTAGCTATGCACCAATTTGACTAAAACTTAAAATTCACATGAGTTCCACTCACTGTTACATATGAACTATGTAATATAAATCAAATTGAACTTCCACCAGACAAAACACAAAATTCAAGGATGCCTTGATTTTCATTAGTTTAACTAAAAGCTGTCGACGAGTAACTATTAATGCGAACTTCTAACAGAACGTTCCTGACTGACTGGTCCAAGCTCTACCAAATACCGATTTTTCACAAATTGTTTTGCGGTAAGATATTCCTAGTCATGGTTCCCTTTCTAATACTTTCAACTCGTTGAAAACATCAACCTTCTTAGAAGTTAGTACAGTGCGCATCATTTAAGTTCCAGCCCTTGAGATACTAGCGCGGGGATAGCGTGGAAAAGTCTCTGTGATGTTCCCCATAGAAAAAAAAATGTCGAAATTTTACACTTTCTTCTATAAGAAATAATTCTCAACAAGGAATACCTGTAATTCTGTACTGTATTTGTTCACCAAGGTGATAACTTGCTTTCTTTAAACAAGACGTTAGGAATACATCTGTGGGATTCTTCCATTCAATACAAAACCACCCGTAACTATCAGTCGTCGCTGACTCACTTTTTTCTACTAGGAAACAGCGCACAGATCTTTCCACTGCCGCTTCTTAGGCCAGTGACTCTCAAATGCCGGGTACTATACTTCGACACTGACTTCAGAGAGAAATAATCGGATTCAGAGTTACTTAAGAAAATGACGAGTCCGATTTACACATTTGAACAAGAAATAGTACATTCTTGCAACAAAACTTGTTACTTGCTAAAAATAGATTTAGCACCTTATCAGGAATCAACGAAAGACTGTGGTTCCCTTTGTACTTCGAGTGAAGTTCTAATGTTCTCTATAATCCTTTTGATAACAAGAAATGTGATATTTAAGTGTGAAGGAACTAAGAATTTAATGACATCTCAAAATTGAGTACCTCCGGAACTATTACTTAGTCCACTGCAGACATTTTAGAGCAGTGAACTTTCAACACAACACATATTACAGTGTGACAATTGCACTTATGTGTTATTTAACAGTTATTAGTAGACTTCATTTCTAACATGAATATCACGCAGTTATATGAAAAACAATACACTGTTTCGTACCATCCTGAAGATTTACACTTAATGAACTGACATTTGAAGAGGTTCTTCAGTAATAGCCAGCACATCTCTTAATCGGGATTGAAACACAGTACCAGCCATACAAATATATAAATGTAACTTCGTCACCAAATGGTAGGGTCTTATCCTTTTAGCAATCACATGCACAGCTACAAGCAAATATAAACTACCAATACTGGATTATATCACACAAAATATAATACAACTAACAAACCAGAAACAATCCATCATTTATCAACAATGAGTAAGCATTTTAACCACAAGGTACACCTTTCCAATACTACGAACAAGATATGGACAAGCCAAACCATTGAATTAGTTTATTAAATACAAAAATTCTTTACACCACAACTACTTCACACACTAGAAAATTGGAATACTTTACGTTCTCTACTGTAAATTGTATTTCAACTGAAAGGAACAGTTATCATAATAAGGTACAGAAATTATTGAACAAATAAACAAGTTGCGATGTATTTAAATCTCTACTAACCTGTGCTTAGAAATTATTATACATATCGTATACTAAAACTGTAACGTATCTGTTGATACAGAATGTACAAAACAAATACCACAAATTCACTTCATTTAAGTCTTCTTTTTCACGTAATATCAACAAATATAATTCAATTATAAACAGGAATTAGCAAGATGTAAGTAGAGAGATGCTTTGGCCTTTACGTTCTTCTAGTGGAACACACTACATGGGATTCAATTCAAATAGAGGTCCTTTCTTCTACGAGGATGAATCTTTTTTAAACTAGGAGTACGACACAAAAGGGATTGTCTTACAAAACAGGTCTGCGCCTACTCATCCTATATTTCACAAAAAGTTTCATGTTACGTAATCTTTTTACTATCTTAGGACAAATCTATGCAACGAGTGAGAAACTAAAATTATTAGTGCAATTGTAACTAGTTTTCAACATCACGAACAATAGCAATAGTGTTTAGAGTACTTCAAACGGCACTGAAATTTAGACACCAAATATCGCCTAAAACATTTACTGTAACTAGCATATAACATGATTTTTGAATAGTCACAATACGCCAATCAGAAATTACTAGGAAACGCATTCGTGAAAATTGTTCAAAGCGACTTCGAGTAACACAAGTTCGGAGAGATTTTCTTATTTAATGTTTGTTGGGAAACTACTTAATACTTTAATAAAATTTGCAATAAAACTTGATATAAACCTATACCAGCAATTAATTACGCAGTGTGTCAATTAAATAACGAGACACTAATAAAAAAATAGAGCAATATTAACACAAATATAAAGTTACATATTCTCCAAGTAATTGCCTCCAATGTTCACACACTGTTTACATCTCTTATACAAATTTGGAAAACACTTCTGGAATCCGCTTTCAGTTGGTGGACCATTCATCCTATTTCGTATCACCAAATGTCTGCGAAATATTGAATGATTTGACTCCCCTTGAGAAATTTAGCCTCGCAGTTAAGAAACATGAAGTGAGCACTTTTCTAAGCGAATGGATTAACAACTGGACAGGAATTGAACGTGGATAATACGTAGTGATTCGTATCGCGTCCCTTTGGTAGATATTTCGATTTGAAGAAACAAAAAGTAAACTGAGGGAGACAAATCCTGAGAATATTGGTGAATTTCTATGTCTTAAATAATATTATTGCTATTTGATTTCCAAAAATTGCTTGATATTTACGACAATGCACAATGACCGAAAACGTGACCAAACACTTAAAAAAAAATGAACTACTAGGTTGGCTAGAGTAATGCTGGGACTATTAAATCCCGCTCATAGAAACGGCTGAGCATTTCTTACGACGGTTGTATTTCAGGTCAAACGTAGCAGTCATGTGTGAGCGACTCATCGGGCGGAACATGTGGTGCGTCGTTGCCGTGAAATACCTTTGTGCTGTGCCGGTGAATTAAAAAGAAAATGAAATGGTGAAGGCTGCTTCAGAAGGTATGTACTTAATTAAAAATGGCAATTTAAATTTTTAAATATATACCAACAATTATTTTCTTAATCAACGTTCATACCGAAAAATGAATAAAATTATCATAGAATATAATGAAAAGTGAGAGGTATATACTATTTTCTTCACGAATCAACCTTAAAACCCAACTACTAGCCACTACTCTGGTAATGACCTACATTTGAAGTGGCAGCTGCAGTATTTCGTTATTTAAGCATTTTGATAAAATTGATTGAAAAGTATAAAATTCGGTCCAAATTCATACAAATAACGTATTAAACGATATCTATAGCACAGTAATAAGAGGACAAAGAACAGGAGGAAGCAAGGACGTACGGGTCCGGACCCCCTCCCATAAATTCAGATTTTTTTGTGAAATTAGTATCATTTTTGGCAGAATTTTAGGTATTTTACGAAGTTTCACACCCAGACAGACCTCGGATACCCCCCGAAATCATCTTCTGGGTGCGTGGCTGAGTGGAAGATAATACCCTCCCTCTCTCTTCAAAGGTTCGACGCATAACTTAGAAAAATACTGGCGATGCCGGGATATACTGCTCTATCTTATTTAAATCACATGTTTGTTCTATTCCAGCTTAACGTTTGAAACTGATACTTTTACAGCATTTTTTGTATCATATTAATGTTTAATAATATATTTTTTTAAATAAATAATTGTAAATGTAATAGAAATTAGTTAATTGCAATAAAATAAAATTCTTACGTATAAATAAATGAATAAATAAGCAGTGTGCAAATTAACGGGGGATTAGGGGTAAATCCCCTCCCCTGTGAGTCTGCATGTAGATGTATGTATAATGTTATCAGAAGCTGACAAGATTCCAGACAACGATTCGGATGACGATAGCGATGATGAGAATAATTTGGATGGAGATTTGGGCGAAGATTTCATCAATTATTCATAAGCTGTTGAGAGTGAAGAAGCAGCTGTCCATAAAGAAGGGAGAGAAGAAATAGAAGAATTACAAGATTAAAACCTACGTATAAATTTGTTCGGGTTTCTTTTCTATACTGTATGTAACTCTCTTTTGTTTTTCTATAATAAAGCCATTTTGAATTTTCCAATTTTGATGTCAAATTCGTAATTAGCACGGTCAAAATCCCTAATATACCGATTTTTGTTCAGTTAATGCTACTTTCTCGGATTTGGTCCGCCATTATGAATTTTTCCATTTTGATGTCATAATTCGTCAACAACACGGTCGAAAACCTTATATACAAATTTTTTTTCAGTTAATCCTTTTTTTTTTTTTTTTTTTTAGATTTGGTCCGCCATTTTGGATTTTTTTTAATTTTGATGATGTCATATTCGTTATTAGCACGGTCGGAAACCCTAATATACCGATTTTCGTTCAGTTACTCCTAAACTTCTCGGATTTGGTCCGCCATATTGATTTTTTTTTTTTTTTTATTTTGATGTCAAATTCGTAACTAGCACGGTTAAAAACCCTTATATACATATTTTTGTCCATATTGACAGAGATTTTCAATTTTGGCCACGTTTTCCACGTTCCGACCCGCTGTCCAGTGTGAGGATGCAGTTTCTTTAATAATGTTTCTCTCTTGTGTTACCAGACAAATTCAACAACACACTCACTTTAGCACCACCTCATAGAACTGCTTCGTGACTTGTCTCTTCAAGTACAAGTTCCCGATGCCTCTGAAATCGAAGAACACGAACGTGATTTTCAAACCTCATAAACCATTCAAATACTCATAGTACAGGAAATCTATTAAGTTCTTAAATTTTCTTTAGTGAACTAAACTGGTAGCTTTCAGCCTAAGCCCGTCACATCTAAGGGATTACATCCCTCGGCGATCATTCTCAGGGACAGGGATGGGGAAGGGAGCAGCCAGAAAATTTAAATGAAAAACACCTCAGTCACGTTGGATAGTAGCGGGGCTTGTACTCGCGTACCTCCACATTGCCGATCCGAAGCCCGCGATGTTACCCCGCGAAGAGATATTCATTAGAAACCCTATTTTACGCCCTCTCGTT
>JAGDQP010010026.1:0-26614 GCA_022664845.1 Lepisma saccharinum
TACCCACTAGGCGACGCACGAGCTCACAATATATATACATATATATATATATATATATATATATATTTACACATCTTGGATTAACAATATAAGAATGATTTGCATTACAATTAGTTACTTATTGGATGCACTTTAGATACTCTCGGTTATCTCACACGAACAAGAAATGAGAGTTCAAGATTTTAGATTTAATATTCATTATCCAGGAGAAGTTAAAGATCAACCACGATAATAATAAGATATATATATTTATTAACCACCTTAGTTTTTCTTACATCAATCTTAATTCTAAACTTTGCAGCAATTCCTACCATCTCTTTCATCATCATCTGCAATTTTGTCTCCGTCTCTGGTAATATTTCCTGATCATCTGCATACCTGATGGTCCTCATTCCTTCCCCACCTACTATCACTGTTTTGCCTTCCAAATAGTTCTTTCTACCAACCCATCAACACACACACAAAAATGCAAGGGACATGCAACATCCTTGCCTTCATCTTTCGAAGTTCACCTTCTCTATTACCTCCAGTGCTCTTCTTCTCCATGTATATAGGTATAAACATATGGTTTATGGCTCTTGAACCAGCTTCGCACAGATTTAATACCGCACAAAAATTAATTACCCAACAATTCAGGTACAAGATATGTGAGTGTGCTGCCGGCTTTAGTAAGGAAACCACTCCAACCGGGAAAGTTTTCTTCCCCCTCATTACGCCTTCCTCGGCAACCTCCCACTACTTCTTCTGATCTTCATCTTTTCATAATGCTGTTTCAGTCCCCATTATCACAGTTCTTAATTAACCATTACCATTCTCCTCTTAAATATGTTCAATCCGCCTTCACCTCGTCTGCTTCTGAGGTACGCATATACTTTTGAATAATTAGCGTATTCACTGGGTAGCTCAATAACTTCATTGTCAGTACTCTTGCAAGTGTTATTTTTATCACATTCTATCAACATCTTATCTATAATGCAATCCAACACCTGCTTCCTTCTTATCTTTGTAAACAAATATTAAAATCTCCTGATTCCAACTCTCCTCCTCCTTTCCATCGTATTTCGCCTAAACCTATCACACTGATGTCATATCATTCCTAATTTTCACATTTCCTAATTTACCTTGATTATTCTTGATTCTCACATTCTAAATTCTAAGTCACGGTTAGGCAGTGCTGGAAATAGGGGAATGCAGGGATCGGTATTTCCCCAGTAAACTCAAAGGTGTGTCTAGGGTGATATCGCAAGCCGAGGGTAAATACAGCGAAAAAAAAAAACACTGTTTAAGTTTCCAAGAGACGACTAAATAGCAATTTTTCACAACTTGTTGAAATTCTTTGGAAGTTTAAAGCACTTAGAACACTGCAACGGTCTATCCCTTGTTCAATTTAAACTGGAAAGGTATGTGAGATGTGCCTACAACATGCTCATCGTAGTGCAGATCACATAGCTTACGAATCCAGATAAGATAATGTAGATCAATCACTCGAAGGAGCCGTTTTCACTTAAATTTTGAATAGTAAGTCTCAAAAAGTATCAAACATTGCAAAATTAGTTGGCAGTTCTATTTTTTAATGCGCAGTTCTCATAGGGTAAAATTTCCTGCGTTCCTCGAGTAAAAAAAAAAAATAAAAATAATAATTCCAACACTGGATGTAAGCAACAAGAGACGAACGTCAACGTTAAACATGACAACTGTACGGGTGTCACAACAAAGGACGATCTTCACCGGAATCTCAGAAGTCTGGAACAACGTAACATGGAAAGACATCTAACAAATAAAGAAATACAAACGCTTCATCAGGATTAGGATACAGAAATTACCCATACGACTGATAAATCATGTCAGACTTCCGTGTTGGAGAAGATAACCAGTTGCACACAAACGAAAAGAGTGGTAACCATACAAAAAGAAGTGCAAACTACGAGTACTATAACAGAGCCAAATACATCAAGCTATGAGAAAGAGAAAAAAGGCACGCTACAGGCACCTATCTCTAATATTGAGACACAAATCAATGAACCAAACTGGGGTGGATAAAGAACCGAAACAGTTATTGGACACGTTACTCAGAGATTTGGTCAACAGTAAATCTGTATATTGTAATGGGAACTGGATTAGTGTGTAACTGTGTCAACAGAATCAAAACAAACAAAGAAATAAAAAATGCACACGTAATCAGTTTATGAAGCAAACGACGCCGACTCAAAGCGGTGAGTCTTGGAAATGCGGTAATCATGCCAAACAAGAAAGGCCTATAAAAGACCAACCCGAGTACCACTTTATCATTTCGACTAGTGGTCACCTCTTCCCCCTCTGACTTGGTCTGGAGTCGGAAAACCTTTCCTCGCTAACATGCTCTGGAATCCTCACAGCAACTCTCTCCACTCCGCAAACACCAAAGTCGATATAAGTCATTACAAGAAAGAGGTGATCCACGTTAATTTCACTACAAACCCATGATCCGGACCCTAATTTTATTATCTGTAAATCTTTATATATAACGCATATTACTAGACTTTTGTAATAAAAGGTGTCGGTTAAAAGTCAACAGTGTCTAAGCTCTATTTATTAACCACAATAACATCGATTCTACGTCGAAATAATTAATTACCACAGCAACAAATCATTACGTGGTGGAGATCGCTCGGGCCTATAAAAGTAGTTAAAAATGTATAACCAATAGGAACATTACGTCAATACATCGCCGGGCTACGGTAAGTATAATCAAGTCATTACGTGGAAGCAACTAAGTGTTATTACGTGTTTCGTTAAGTAGTGAAACACCGGGATTTATTCACGTCAATAACAATAAAGTGGTTAAGAGCATTTAAAGTGAACCAACAAAACAACAGTGACATAATTGAAAGTGCTTTTGTTTAAATCTGAAACAAAACAGTGAAAAAGTTACAAATTTTACCGTTGGATTTAAAACATTCTTTGTGGAAACAATTGGATCTGGAAACGCACCCGAAATTTTTGGATATATATCCCTGGAAAGACATCACTCTCATCTATCCCACCTTCAACAAAGGAGACAACCGCTGCATCCCATGAGGAGGACAGAACCTACAGGAACGATTCAAAACAACAAACAAGGTGTGTTTGAATACATTATTCTAGATATCAATTGTTCTTTTAAACAAAAGCAGAGTGTATAAAACACTATAACTCGTTCTAAAAAAAGAACAGGACGAAACAGCTCAGATAAAGAAAGTAGTTAGGACGAAGAAAGCAAAATGGCCACAGAACCATCTTTTAATTTGCCACACTTAACTAAGTACTTAGGAACAATAAATGAAGATCCCGACCGCTTCTTCATGTTATTCGAACATCTAGCAACTTTGTAAGGATGGGCAAATGAGAAAAAGGTAGAGATTCTTCCAATGTATCTCCACGATGTCGCGTTAGATCTTATTTTTCAATTGCAATCTCTAGACCAATTGGCAGGAATGACATGACAAATTAAAGGAGAAACTTACTAGCCTAAGTCGTCCTAGACTTCCTCAATATAAGGCTGAAATGAAGATTACTCTGGTACAGCAATATCCAGAAGAATTCATAGACGCATATTTTCTCCGAAAATTAAGGGCCAATAGGCACAATCTTCCGAAATGTACAGAAGAGGCCAAAATCCATTATTTATCATTGGGACTACAAAGGAACTTTATTTAAAAGATTGCTCTAGAGACATACAATACAGTACAGGAACTTCAAACTTTATTACAAGCCCTAGAAAAATCTCAGGACTTAATGAAAAAAAAAAGAGAGATTATGTAGAAAAAGTGCAAGCATTTCAGAACTTGGAAGAGTCTGAAACCAAAAACCAAATGATACATAATCCATATAGGACACAAACCTATCCTCAAAATCCAAGTTTTAGTATAAAATTCAAACCCTCAAAATTTGCCTTACCAAAATGTAAACCAACAAAATTTTAGACAACAACCAAACTATCCTAAATATACTAAGATAACTAATCAAAATTACAACCAACAATGTTCCAGTACGCAAACGTTACCTCCCTGGAATACACAAGAACCTATCATTGACTTCTCTAAAGAGGAGCCTGAACCCCCGGGATACGAACCTATGAATCAAACCTTTCAGCAAAATCCAACCTACCAAACGAAAGTACATCAGTCCAACCAAACTTTACCACAACCTTCAATTCTTTCATTCTATAGTTCACAATCAAGGGCACATGGCCAAGTACCTATCAAACATGTCATTGATACCTCAGCTTATCAAATTGAACAAGTAAAACCTAATATGACACATCCTAGTCAAAGTGTTCACCCTCAGTCCAACTTGGAAAGCATTACAAACAAGTTAGCAGAATTGTATCAAAGTATAGCGAAGAACGCTTCTTCTAAACAGCCATATACCAGGTGTATAAGCTTAAATCCGCTATTTTGTGGTCAGCGAAACACATGGTGTGTTCACAGAAAGCACAAAGCAAGTTATTCAAAGTACTTTCCCTCGCTAGCTACACATTTTGCCCACCTCTCGGGCAATTTGTGGATACCACGCTAAAAAACGTCCTGCTCTTTTGAGGCAAACCACTCAAGCCATTTTCGGACGTCTGCATACGAATCGAAGTGCTGCTCAGCGAGGGCGTTACCCATCGACGCAAACAGATGGTAGTCTGAAGGGGCCAGGTCTGGTGAATAAGCGGGATGGGGTAGCACCTCCCACTTAAGCATCTCTAAGTAGTTTTGGACCACTTTTGACGTATGCGATGGGCGTTGTCGTGGAGGAATATCAGCTTGTCATGTCTTTGTTGATATTCCGGTTTTTTTTTGTTTTTTTTTTAAACAGAGCACGGTGCACGTTGATCAGTTGTTGGTGGTAGCGGTGGGCATTGACAGTTTGACCCGGTTGCAACAGCACAAAGTAGAGGATACCCTGTTGATCCCACCAAACACACAGCATCGTCTTCTGTCCGAAGCGATTTGGTCTCGAGGAAGATGATGGTGGTTGGCCGGGATCAACCCACGATTTCTGGCGTTTCGGATTCGCGAAATATATCCACTTTTCATCGCCCGTCACAATCCGATGCAGGAATGACTTTCCTCTTTGTCTGGGGAGCAACATTTCGCATGTGTGCTGTGGCGTCTCTCCAGCTACCGATCGGTCAATTCATGCGGCACCCATTTTCCGATCTTCTGAACCTTTCCCATGGCCCGTAGACGCATGGAAATGGCTGCTTGAGTAACGCCCAATTGCTCGCCAAGCATTTGTTGCGATTGGGTATCGTCCTCGTTCAACAGCGCCTGCAATTGATGGTCCTCCAACTTCCTGGACCGATTTTCACGCTTCTTGTCACTCAGGTCAAAATTGCCGTCTTTGAACCGACGAAACCAATCTCGGCACGTTGTTTCCGATACAGCACTGTCACCATAGGCCTCCACAAGCATTAGATGCTCGTCCGCAGCCGATTTCTTCAAATGGAAGCAGAAAGCAGAGCTTCCTGCATATGCTCTTTTTCTGGCACAAAACTAGCCATGCTTACCAACGGAACAACTGTGTGTTGTTGTCTGCACTTGCTGATTATGTGCACTGATTCGTGTTGCCAGAGGTCCAACTCATCCACACAATAGGTCTGGCGTGTCCATGGTAGCTTCATACGCTCACGAACGCCATCTATGGGTAAACAGCGGATTTAAGCTTATACACCTGGTAAAAAGAAGGGCAAAAATACTTGTAATAATAAAACAAAACAAAAAAAAAAAATAGCAACAAAACGAATATAAGAAGAATGAAGATAACCAAAACAATAAAAGTGGTACGATTACAGTTTGTTCAGTGGGCCTGGGCACAACTCTCATATTTGTTGGTACAACAAAAACAAAATGAAAGTGAGGAAACGAGTAGCGTCGCCCGTCCCATGGGAAGGCGAGCGGGCGAACAATACAAGAGCAGTATCACAAGCAAATTGGTCCAGCCCTATGGATATCAATTGTAACACAAATAATCCAAAAAGTTTATACGGATTCTGAAACTGGCAATAACCGTTCCTTAGTACACGTACAAATAGGAGATAGAACTATTCCTACAATTTTGGGACACAGCGAGTTCAATTTCAATTTGGCCAAAACAAGAACTACCAAAAACTGATAGAATTAAAACATGTAGCATTGGTAAAATTCAAAATTGGTATAAGATACTATTCACATTACTTTAGAGTGATGGAAAATAAGACATCTAAGCCCTATATTCGCCCAAGATTTATTACAACGTTTTTTAGCTCAAATAGAGTTAGAAAGAAATAGTATTTCCTTCTACAAGAAACCAAAAAATTCCACTCTTGAAGAAGAAAACAAACAAAAACAAGATATTGCCCCAACTGTAATTATGTCACTAAAACAACGTAACATGGCAAATGTCTATGCAGAATCGAGTATTACAGTGCCAGCGAAAACCTACTTTTATATTCCAGTAAGAATGTGAAAACTAAATCAGAATTTCTTTACGTTACGCTACTACAGTATTTAAATGATAAATACAATCTTCAAGCATTAAAAGTGAAAATGCCAGTGGATAACCTAACAATTTTGGTTATAAATCCAAAAGCAAATAAGATTATGCTACGAAAAAATTCACCAATAGCATATATTGAAGATTCGATGGAAGAAATTTCTCTTCATATCGAAAAACAGAAAACAGAGCCAGACAACATTTATCAATATCGCTCTAAACAGGAAATTGAAACAAGATTGGCATACACTGAAAAACTTTTCAATGTTTCTATGTTTGACATAAATGACTTTCAGTGGAGAACAAAAATCAGACTGTTAGATTGTTGTACACATATCAGGACGTATTTGCCTATGATCTTTCAGACGTCAGCCATTTCAAAGGTTACTTACACAAGATACACGTGGACGAGGCAGCAGCTTTCCACGCCAGGTCACCGCTTATACTAGTTTGCGTACGGAAGCAGATAGATCTACAGCTTAGTCAACTAGAAAAAGCAAGTATAATAAAAGATACATCTTCAAGATCTTTTTCTTCTCCTCTGCTCGTAGTTCGCAATCCAAAGTCACAAGACTTCAGATTGGCCTAAAATTTAATTAACCTTAATAAGTATACTAAATATTTAGTTTTACCATTCCCCTCAGCGGAGGAAGTCTTGTCTTAAAAAAAGGAAAGAAATATACGAGGGTGATTCAGAAAGTAATGCCGCCAAGGTGATACCTTTATTTATGTTATACAGGTATTAGTAGAAAGCTTGCAATGTCAGCTACAAATGATGGCATCGTTTTTCAACATAGTCCCCATTACGGACAACACACTTGCGCCAACGCGAAACAAGGTTTTTCATGCCGTCGACGGAGAATTGTGGTGGCTTCTGGCGACAACATTGCAGAACTGCTGCTTCAACCTCCGCATCACAATTGTAACGTTGACCCTCAAGGTGATCATTAAGTTTGGGGAAGACCCAAAAGTCGCAGGGCGACTATAGGTAGGATGAGGCAGAATGTCCGTGAACCTCAGGAGCTGCAGTGAGTCCTGAGTTTTGTGGCTTGTGTGCGGACGAGCGTTGTCGTGGTGCCGAATTACCTGTTCTTTGCGAGTGCGTTGCAATTTGCTTCCAGTCGCTTTAAGGTTTCAATGTAGCGATTTGAGTTTATTGTCTGACCGTTTCGCAGAAATTCAATTTGTACTACCCCATCCCAATCCCAAAAGAGGGTCAACAACACCTTGCAAGCAGATGGGAGAACTTTGAATTTTTTTTGCGGAGGAGAGGACGTGTGGCGGTACTCCATCGACTGACGCTTCGTTTCCGGGTCGTAATGGTGTGTATACCAGTCGTCAAAGAAAGTCGTTACCTTCCTATTCATATCGCAGGAGCAGCTGCTGACAGATTTTCTTCCTCAACTCTTTCATGTCAAGCGTCAGTTGCCGTGGTACTCAACGAGCGCACATCATCTTGTAACGCAGAAAGACCTTAATGATGTGGTTCACCGAAATAATAGAAATGGCGAGAGTTGTTGCGATTTCGTGTTGCTTGATCCTGCGATTGCCCCGAATCAACTTGTCCACCTGATGTTGATTATCGTCATCAGAGGCCGTTGCGGGCCGTCCACTTCGGTGCTGATCGTAGAGATTTGATGCGGCTGGATTTTGGTCTTTCAGTCCTTGCCCATCTCCACACAGTGCTGACATCGACACAGGCATGCCCGTAAACTGCAGTCATACGGCGATGAATGTTGCTGTGCGCACAACCTTTCGCAGTCAGAAATTCAATGGCAGCCCGGTATTTCAACCGGACGTCACCACTGGATGCAATGGATTGCTCCATTACTCTGGAACAAGAAGAGATAGGAAGGTGAAAGAAATGACATTCTATAACTTAAACATCAGTGCATTAATGATAAACAGTTCAGAATGTTTGCAGTTCTATTGGCCAAGTAGTGGGCTTGGAGGAAATACTTTCTGAATGCCCCTCGTATATAAAGCGTGGACATAAGCCAATCTTATTATCAATTTTACTAGATAAAAATAGCCAAAAGTACATTACTTTCGAAGTTAATCATACAAAGAAAAGCTATAAATTCCAATGTTGCGTGATTGGCCATTTAACTTCAGCGTCCGCCTTTAACTGTTGTAACAAAGAAACTACTACAAGGGCTACCGAATAGAATTACAAACTTCGCAGATGACACAGTAATAGAATCATTTACCAAAGAGCAGAAACTGAATGACCTATAACTGTTGCTACAGCAGCTACCTAAACACGATTTCCGCGCCGCCCCACGAAAGTTACATCTCTTCTATTATTCTCTTCAAGTCTTAGGCTTTACAGTATCGTGAAATAGCATAAAAATCGCAGCAAAAATGACAAAGAAGATACAGAATTTCCGAAGACCACAAACGAAGAGACAACTTAAAGGTTTTATCGGCCTGTGTTTGTTTATGCGTTCGCACATCGATAGTTTTACAGATCAAATCGAATCCATTCAAAGATTATTAACGAAAGATTTAAAGCACAAATGGGCTCAATCATTAGATTCACTCTGAGCAAATAAAATTGGAAATAATTAATGCTCCCCTTCTCACTTTGATCCAAAAGCAGAAATAAGGGTCTATACTGACGCCAGTACATACAAATTAGGAGGGCTCATGACTTGCTATTATTCTGAAACAAACGAGGAAAAAATAGTGTCATACGGTCCTCGGAAGATTGAAAAAAGACGGAAACCAGATACAGTACATGGGCCAAGGAGCTTGCCGGAATTGTTTAAGTACTCAGGAAATTTAAATTCTACCTGCTGAATCATAGATTCACCCCGTATACGGATAATAAAAGTTTAGAACCTTTGCACACACAAAATGACAAAATTGGAAAGTACTCGCTGCACAGAATAGTTCTCTCAGACTTCAACTTTGAAATAAGGCACAAGAAAGGAATAGAGGTGCTCGCTGATATTTCCTCGAATTTGGAGAAGACGGAAGACATCAAAAATGAAGAAAGTAAAGAAAAACCTGCCGCCAACATAGAAAAAGTAACAGATAACGTAAAGACATCAGAGGATCAACTCGTCTTTCGTTCAATTGCTTTAAAGGATAATGTGTTAGTGACAGAACATTTTTTTCTCTAATGAAGAACTAAAACAAGAACAGAGAAAAGATCCAACATATACAAACATCATAGTAGCTTTACAGGAACCTATAGCAGCCTGAGGATACCACAACAATACGTGCTCCGAAGTATCATCGTTTGAAAGATGGAGTACTATATCGTGTAAGAAAACATCCGGAATTAGGTGAAATATAGTTGTTATGTATACCAAAAAGCCTAATTCCACAATGGTCTGAAGGCGTACACAAATCGAAAATATCATGGAATCCTGGGCTGATGAAAATGTACAGAACATTATTATTAAAATACCATGTACCTTCACTTAAACAAACATTAGCATACTATTTGAAACGGTGCGACAAGTGTCAGTGCTATAAATTTTTTCCGGACAAGAAATAAGGCATCAACCAGTAGAAAATTTGGGTGAACAATACACCTTCGACGCCCTGGGTCCAATAATTCCTGAAGGAAACGTCAGGAAATATGTCCACATTGCAGTAGAGAATATGTCAAGACTAGTCATAGCAAAAGTAGTGGATTCCATGCCGGCATAATCAATAATGGATTTTGTGGCAGATAGATTAAATAATCTGATTCAGAATATTCAATTTATTCCTTCTATATTTTAACCCTCCCTAACTTATTCAAAATCCCAATCTACTTTCCTTATTATGGAATGTTAACGGTCTATGGGTCATAAACCGTGTTTGTAATAAAGGATATAAGACAAATGAAATGAATGTTATTTCTGTCTTGAGAATGAATCGCATATATGATGAAATCATGCCACTCAACAGGAATTTGTGGTACTGATTGCAAAGCTAATTTAGCAATTAGTAAAGGAAATGAGAACATATTGTTGTTGTAACAACAGAATTTTGGAAACTACGAAATGTTTGTTGGCTCCGGATATCATTTCAGAATTGATCAACAGGAAAGACGGACTCTTTTATCCTAAATTTCTCACCGCAAGATTCCTTGTTTTCCCTCAAAATTAAAAGACGTAATTTGGCTTGAAATAAACAACACGTGCAATCACTAATTCTCTGAAGTTAACGCAATAATTAACGTCACATCGAAATTTCCAGAGAAAACGACGTTAATCAGAAAGTGCTTAAAATGCTAGTCATATATTCTATGCTTTCTCAAAATATACAGAATGGTTATTCTGCCGGTAATACTTTACGGTTGCGAAAGTTGGAGTACGACCCTAGCAGATGAACATAAATTACGTGTGTTTGAAAATAAGGTTTTGAGAAAGATATACGGGCCGAAACGGGACGAGATGACTGGAGAATGGAGGAGACTGCATAATGAAGAACTTCACGGACTGTACGATTCACCAGATGTAAAAATAATGAAATCGCGACGACTAAGGTGGGCAGGCCATGTAGCTCGGATGGGGGAAAAACGAAAATTATATATATTCTATCCTGGTTGGAAGACCGGATGGAAGGAGGCCATTGGAAAGACCGAGACGTCGTTCGGAAGACAATATTAGAAGAGATCTTCGAGAAATAGGTGTTCGTGGTGAAAACTAGCTTGATATTGCCCAGGATAGAATCCAATGGCGAAGGTTTATTACTATGGCGATGAACTTGCGAGTTCCAAAACCCATAGTTAGTTAGTTAATTATACGGAATTAAAAAACAATTCCTCATATATGACTAGTACAAAGTGAAGTACAATAAACATTTTTTTGTTTAATCCTCTCTTCCATTCGCCCACTCCTCTTACCTGTTACGGCCGCTACTTCGGAAATAAAATAAAGTGTTTTGTTTTTCCATATGCGTAATAATTTCATGCGTGTGAGGATGGTGAGTAAAAATGTCACATAGACGTTTGTTGGCGCATACGCCTCAATTATAGCTCAATATTCCCGAAATATATTTTCCATAACTGTACATAGGTTTTGACAAAAAGAGGGCCTCAAACATGCTCAATCAAATTACTGTCGCTTTACACAACAGGAAATATAAGTAACAGCACGTAATCACATTTTAGATCTTCTCCGCTCCTTGTAGGCTAAAATAAGCAGAGACCTGACCCCCTTTCTTTAGCACTTTCTAAGACTTGTCAGATTTCTTATCGTTATTTCGTAGTCAAAAAACGTTTAAATATTTTAAATCTATACTTACGTTTCGAACGAATCTTACGTAAGCATTGCCCTTATCCCCCTCCCCCATTATCAGATAAAAATAAAGCTTGAACCGCTTCCCCCTTGAACGATCTCTCAGACTTGTATCGTTTCTTGATGTCGATGAACTAGCTTCTTTTGACTGTTTACACAGTAAAAAAGAAAAGGAGAATTAATTTATTCCTTCTGTATACAATTTGGTTATTGTTTTACGTTTTAAATAGTGAGAGCAGTATGAAGTAAAAATTATGACCAGGTACTCGTTATTGTACTGTATGCAGTAACAGCAGAAGACAGAAAGCCAGCATACCAGTGACGTTTTCCCGCCCGTTCACCCATTGACTGAGCGTTACGAGGCAACCTATAAGTAGACTATTTTGGCTTCAGATTGCCATCAAAACGTTCCACCGTCATTTGTCAGTTCACTTCTTGTTCGTTTAGGACGTTAATAATAATTCACTCACTTCACTTCTTAAACCATTTCTCTTACAGGATGTCGATCAGAAAGCCACAAACAAATTTGGGTAGTTTCCGGGGACCTTGACAGTCCAAAAGTTGTAAACTCTCCACTCTTTATCATAAGTTTACCAGTCTTTGCTTGACGCTTGTAGCTACTACAAGGTTGGCAACCCGTGAAGAAAATTATTCGTTGTCATAAGTTCTGGTTCCACGCCACTGGCCAATAGGCGGAAATAAATACTCTTGCCCCCTCTCTACAGACGATCGTTAGCAACAGACACCCACAGCAAAATATGAAACATTCACAACAGTTCTGAACAAAGTATACCCGGGACCAAGCAATATAATACGAGACTTCACCGTGACATACGTGACCAAAATCTCATTCCGCGACTTCTCCAGAACTTCTGTAACTTCTAAACCGGTAGACACCCTGTTTTAAGAAAAGCATTGCCTCAGCATTTTCTATACGTATCCCTTATACATTAAGTCCTTGTTCATGTACTTGCAACTGAGGAAGAGCTTGTATTTGAGCTTGAAAGCGTTTTTGCTACTGTGCTTTTTATCATTAGTACATGATATATACATTGATCATACGAGAAAGTACGGCACCTTACAAGGTAAGATTAATAATCTGTGAGGTTCGTTTGCATCATCGAAACGAGCTAATAATTAATGTTACGCATTCAAATCGTTCATAACTTTTAACTGATTAGCTGCACATATGTAACTTCAACTTGTTAAAAATAATTAAGCAGTTTAGAATTACTGAATGGAACTTACAACTATATTATAAATATTCGTATATTTTGACTGTCTATTTAAGGTATGTGTATCAAATGAAATAAACACTGAATTTTGTATATCAATGTCGACTGTATTTGATGACTACGTTTGTTAATAGACTGTTTAGTCAAAATTAAAACCTTAGGATTTTTGTGGAACTTGATTCTACACAAAATGAAATTTAAAAGTTAATTTGTTTTTACGTGAAATTCAGGTACTCCAACTCGGAGTATTAAAATTATTTTTGGTTGTTCAAATGGGTAAAAGGACGAAATAAATTGTGGAATATTTCTAGCTCCTGCTGCTTAAAGATATACACGATGCTTTGGAAACTACTGCTTCAGTAAATACTCTTTTAAATACTTTCGTCTAAATATCCCAACCTAATACAAGGAGATAAAAGTGCTTGTTCATCGAAGCTTTCCACTAAACCTCTCATAAATGCACAATGTGCGAATAACTACCATACATGTTCTTTTATTTCTCTGTGTTTCCTCTTCATCAAATATAAGCATGAAAACCCTGCTCTGAATTTCTTCAGCATGAAATGTGAAAAATAAACTCCATTGCTCTTAATTATGCCCTTTTAAAATAGATAAAATGAATTTTATGGGCGGTAACAGCACCTTTTAAGAGAGCAAGGGAATTTTTATACATTTTAAGAACTATACAATCTACGAGTTCTCTACTTATTACATTATGTATCTCACCAGCAAACAATCAACGTTTACAATACTCCGGGGGTCTTGTATTTTCTCTTCTAAGTGTCGAAGTCTACGCTTTCTATCTTCATCTTTTAACTCCTCCATTCTGAAAAATATGAAGATACTAATAATAAATTACATAAATCACGTTAAGTCACACTCAGAAATGACAGATGAGACATTTCATGTGGGATCAATAAAAAAAAAAGAAGTAAAAATCTTATCAGTTCTGATTTTGATGGAAGTTGCTATGAAGGACACATATGACAAAGTAATTCTGCCAATTTTCAGATTTTTATTTTGAAAATTGTCCCCAAGATACAGAGGTCATAATTTTCGAAAATAATAATAATAATATTTTTTTTAAAAAATGACACACTCATATACATAAAAATGGCTGTAACTTCTTCCCTAATTGTAGTAGAGTGGAAATTCAAACACCGTTGGAAAGCTAAAGAATAAAGCTTTTTATTGATACCCTACTTGACCTGACGACAGATTAATTTCAAGGTCATTCACTGCGACCTTTGACCTCGAATATCTCAAAACATGCCATCTCAAAAATTATGAAAACAATATATTTTATTGCCACATCATTTTTCTCCCCATGTACCAAATATTAGGCTGGGACCGCAATGGCAAGGCAGTGCAGGATTAATGGGAGTTTATGTCCTGCAGCCAGATTCATATCTATACATCGAGGCTTAGCTGTTGATACCTTGTATCTACATTTTTTGTCACCGGAAGTAGTAGTTGTCTTTTTATTGAAAGGAGAAAAATTGACGGACATTCAAGTTGAAAGTAACAAATGAACGAGGAGGAGGTAAATTGGACGTTTCAACTCTAGTATGCCATTTTTTCTCCCTTCAATAAAAAGTCAGCAACAACTTTAGGTGACAAAAATTGAAGATACGAGGTATCAACAGCTAACACTCGATATATAAAATTGAATGTTAGGATATGTGCGTCATCATCACGCTCAAACGGCTTGATCGATTGGAATGATTTCTCGCACATTATCAGATATTGGACCCGTGTGGGAAGTGACTGTATCGCGAACTAATTAATAAAATCAGTAATTTAATTGATATAAATACATTGTTTCCATTTTAAGTTAAAACAACAATTAGAAATATATACATAGTTTAGAATTTTGAATTAAGGATAATCTAAAGCATCGATCTCCAACAAAAGATGGCAGCACTATCTCCGTATATATCTAATGTATTCTTATCGTTGCATGAAATTTCCTTGCTGCTCCTATGAATTCAAGCCTAGTGTGTTCGAACTTTTAGGGAAGGAAGTAAATAACCAATTCAAGAACATGATCGATGCCGATTTTTTATTTTAGTTTCCCTTCATTGTTGAAATTACTTCATTGCTGTTGTGAATATCGAAACCTATAACAATAAAGCTCTTTCAACAATGAACAAAAACGAAAATTAAAAGTCGGCATCGATCATGCTCTTGAACTGGTTATGAACTTTCTTCCATGAAAGTTTGAACTCTCTAGGCTTGAATTTGTAGGAGCAGCAATGAAATTTCGTGTAATAGTGAAAAAACAATTAGACATATACGGAGGTAGTGCTGCCATCTTTTGTTGGAGATCGTTGCTTTAGATTATCCTTAAATTTGGATTGTTGTAAATAAAAATATAGATTTAATGTTTTATAGCATTGCAGTAGTATTAGTAGTAGTTATATATCAGCTACTTTGTTATAAAATATAAACATTTCATTTATAATAAACCCAAACCCTAAAGGTAAGAAATATTTATTGCATGCTATGTCTCTGTGCCTTACCTACAGAACTGTACAGCATGTTATTCCCAATTATCCTGCACTGCTTTTCCATTGCGATACGAACCTAATATTTGGTACATGGGTAGAAGATTGATGTGGCAATATATATTTATAATTTTCTGACATTGCAGTTTTCAGATATTCAAGGTCAAAGGTCACAGTGAATGACCTTGAAACTGTAATCAGTCGTCAGGTCGTCATGTAGAGTATTAATAGAAAGCTTTTATTCTTTAGCTTTCCAACGGTGTTTCAATTTCCACTCTACTACAATTAGGGAAAAAGTTTCAGTCATTTTTATGTACGTGTCTTTCCCCCCCCCCCCCCCCCCCGAAAATTTTATGACCTCTGTATCTTGCAAATTTCAAAATAAAAATCTGAAATTTGGCAGAATTACTTACTTTGTCCTATGTGTCCTTCATACCAACTTCCATGAAAATCAGAACTGGTGAGGTCAAGAAGGTGATTGATCTGACTGACATGGAATGTCTCAGATGGCAATAAAATTATTACAAATTTATATTATTATTTAATATACACATTCTGTACATTCCAATTACACTCAGATGCATAGAAAAGACATATGGAAATTTTTATGAGTCCAAAATTTGCACAATTTGCCAATATACGTAGTATGCACAGCATATGGAACATTAACTTTAAATCCATATCGTATCCTGGTTCATTACTACTATATTGTGCAACTTGTCGGACTTAGAAAGTACACTCCTAGCCATTCTGTACGTATATTACAAAACAAATACTGGCTCCGTGAAAAAACAGCACATTCCAACCCGCCGTACAACTGCATTATCTGTTAGGAAATTGTGAACGAACATAATGTGAAATCACTAATGAGTTCGTATACGTCGTTTTGCCGAAAACTGCATTTGTATGCGCTTGGGATGGCCAACTGTTCCTTGCTAAACAAAATATTATACACAATAAAACACAACGACCAAAAATATTTTACACGTATCATCAACTGGATAAACAAAGGTGAAGAAATATGGGGAAAAGAAATGGGTGGACAGTTTGGACAACACACACATGGATAGTTTGTATAATCTTGCATAAAGTGTAAATCTTTGCAGGTAGATATGGCGGTGGCGACGTCGGAGAAGTACCGGAAGTTGTCCATGCACCCGTCAAAGAACAAAGAAAAAACAGATATAGAAATATGACTGCTAGATAGTAAGAACGGAAAGCACAGTTGTAACTATTGTCGTGGGAGAATATAATATGAATTAGATAAAAGGCTGAATTAAATGTTAATAAAGAAAAAGTCTGAAAGGCCTTTAGGTATCTGAAGCTCAGGCCAGGAAGAGGATATTAGAAGGTAGTAGGTACCATCTCGGCATTTGACTAGTGTGACTGAGGAAAAAACTGTCAGGATGGGCGGCCACTGGGATCATTACAAGGACCTTCCGAATGCTCTCAAAATGCAGTGTCAACTACGCCACTCGGTAAAAATAAAATGTACTTCAGGGTGACTACTGACTTTTGAAAAATGGAATCCTTTTCTTATTCTTGATTTTCCTGGACCTTTTGAAAAAAACAAAAAAACATCATTCTTAAGCATGCTGATCACGGCTTGCGCATCAAGAACTATCAACCTAAGAAAGTAAGTAAATAAAAATAATGCGTCGAAAAATGGTGATTGTAGGGGTTGCCCCCCCTTTTTTTTTCAAGTGATTATGGAAGTTTCCCTTTTTGAGTGTGTGTGGGGGGGGGGAGGGGGGAGAATCCACTTTAAAAAATTTCAAATAGCAGTTCGCTGGAAAGAATATTTTAAAAGAAACGCTTTGGCGATAACGGGATGTCCATACGCTGAATCGTGCACACAGAAACCCAAGGACGACTATACACTACATGATAACTCAGATATGATTTTTAATCGTGCTATATGATTGCGATTCTGATTTATACAGAAACAGTATTTTTTGGACTTGTTTGACAGTGTGACTAACAGACACTGCTATTTAACCATGCTACTTTCGCCTTAAAAGACTGTTTTTGAGGGAGACGATAACACATGAAGATGACGGTTTTTCGGAATGATTTATTTCGTAGTCTAACCCTAAATAAATCCTTAACGGCTCAACGTGTAGACCTTCCGTTAGCAACAAAGTGTTTCATTTTAATAATGAAGGTGGTAACAGATTTTATTAGACACTCGCTATATCTTTAAAAAAAAAAAAAAAAAACTCCCCTACCAATGTAGGCCTGATGAAGGTTTTATAGCTTAAACAAAAATAAATGGGTCATTCCACCGAAAATCACCCGATGGTGGTTGCACGACCATTTTTGAAAATTCTGATAATTTGCACACATATTGGTACATGTTTCGTAAACACAATGGTATAATTACAAATATCAGATTCCATTCCGTATGGGAACGGCGGCCATATTTCCTTCCAACATGGCGTGTGGAAAACCATGAGAAAATCAGGATGCACGCGAAATGCAATATATCAGAACTGAAAGGTGCTACAGATACGAGACAAACACCATTGGAAAGGTAATGAAGTAAGATGTTAGTCTAGTTTTTGCAAAATTATTTGTGGAAGTTTTTTAAGTTCAGTTGCATTTCTAGTGCCTATTTTTGTGATTTTAATGCCTATTATCACGTTTTAAGTTCCTAAATATCCGGGCTCTAGTTACGAAATACATTATAACTAGGGCCCGGGAGTTTATGTTATAACATATATTTATTTTACATGGAAATCGGATAATGGGGTGAGATCTTCACGTATCAGGCGAAAACCAGCTGAAATAAGCAAAGTTGATAGGACATATTTTGACATATTTTCCACACTTTCCAATATGGAAACATATATCTTCACTTTTCTAATGATAAGACATATTTCTATATATATTTTGCAATATACTTGCACAAAATCATAATTTTTTAACTTTTTCTTATATGCCTTCTGCCAAAGTAATAAAATCCGCATTCTCGCTGTGGTCGATTGAACTTGCATCAGACTATGCGAAACGCATTTGGTTTTCTACCAGGTTAAAATTTAGTACGGGATAAATAATACCGCCTTGCGTTATAATGTCGAAAATCGTTAAAAACAAAAAGCTCTCTGGTCATTGTTGAACGTGCGTACGACAATCACACCTGTTCTTTTTTTCTTTACATTTTTCCTTTTTAACAAAAACAAACAAATTAGCATTTTGTGCTAAAAAAATAGTTATTTTTACGTCAGTCAAAATCAACAGTAGTTTTAGGCAGGCGTGCAGCGGAGCAAGTGTAGAGAATGCCTCCTGTGAAGCAATCTGTTTCGTTAAAGTTGAGAGCATACGTTGCAGAATTTGGGAGCGATGTGTTCTCTACAGATGACAAGATATTGTTCTGTAAATTCTGTGAATCCAGTGTGGGATATTCGAAGAGATCTTCTGTATTGCAACATTTAGATACGACGAAGCATAAAAGAAATGTGTGTAGGAAAAAAGCGAAGTCACAAACGCTACTTCAACATGTGACATCGTCCCTGAGCAGTCGAATGTCCTCTTTCTCCAAGGACCTGTGTAAAGCATTTATCGCATCGGATATTCCTCTGTGGAAGTTGGAAAACCCTAATCTTCGTGAGTTTTTGGAGAAGTACTGCGACAAGAAAATCCCTCACGAATCCACACTTAGGAAGGCCTATGTGAAAAATGTCTATACTGAAACTATGTGTAACATCCGGCAGAAAGTGAGAAATAAAAATTTCTGGTTATCAGTGGACGAAACGACAGACTGTTGCGGACGTTATATAGCCAATGTTGTGCTTGGTATTTTGGAACCGGAACATGTTGGAGAAATTTTCCTTGTGCATGTTCAGCAGTTGGAGAAGGTTAACCATTCTACAATCGCTGGCTGTATTGAAAACGCAATGCAGGTGGTTTTCCCAGAAGGCGTTCCTCGTGACAGACTTCTCATACTTGTAACGGATGCAGCTAGGTATATGGTGAAAGCAGGAAAAGCCTTGAAAGTTCTATATCCCAAAATGATCCATATTACCTGTCTGGCACACGGAGTCCACAGACTATGTGAAGAAATTAGAGCAAGATACCCCAACGTAGATCGCTTCGTGTCCAATATGAAGAAAATTTTCTTGAAGTGTCCATCACGACGCCAGGCCCTAAAGGAGGCTGCTCCGGATATTGCTTTGCCACCACAACCGGTGGTGACACGGTGGGGAACATGGCTTAAAGCAATTCAATATTACTGCGCCAATCTGCCTATTCTTGCCGAAATAGTTGCTGGATTTCAAACTGAAGATGCAGCATGTATTAGTGTTGTTCAGGAATTGCTTAATGATATTAAATTAAAAGATGATATTGTGTACATTTCTGCAAATTTTGGGTTTCTGGTGTCATCCATTGAGCGATTGGAGACAAATGGTCTCAGTGTGCAAGACTGTCTAGAAACCGTAGATGTTAGAACGAAGTTGTCAACAGCAGATTTGGTGGAAGACAAGTTCACTGCCATCCTGAACAATAATCCTGGATATAGCACTTTCACCAACATCGGCGCTGTTCTGAGTGGTGACAGAGAATTAACTCTCAAAAATGTTGTTTAACACCTGCAGGCAGGCAGGCAGGCAGGCAGGCAGGCAGGCAGGCAGGCAGGTAGGTAGGTAGGTAGGTAGGTAGGTAGGTAGGTAGGTAGGTAGGTAGGTAGGTAGGTAGGTAGGTAGGTAGGTAGGTAGGTAGGTAGGTAGGTAGGTAGGTAGGTAGGTAGGTAGGTAGGTAGGTAGGTAGGTAGGTAGGTAGGTAGGTATGTATGTATGTATGTATGTATGTATGTATGTGTGTATGTGTGTGTGTGTGTGTGTGTGTGTGTGAAAACTACAAAATGATTTCAACTAAAAGAAACTGAAATCACAAGTTCTAGAGATTCGTTACAAGCTGTTCAAATTAACACGAAAAACCTTCTATAATTGTTCTATTGAAAAATGTTCCTTTTGTAACCGTAAGCTAAGTAAAATAAAACATTAAGAAATACGATAGAACTTTCCTTAAAAAAATCTGTTTAGAAACACCTGTATAATTAATTTAACTGGAAAATGTTCCTTTTGTAGCTGTCAATTAAGTTCAAATAAAACATTTTAAAAAATACTAAAAAATGAAACCACAAAATGTTCCCTAAAAATGAGTTTGTAAATTAAGTACTTACACCCTCCATTCCGAAAGAAACCGAACTGTTGAAAACAAATAGTACCACTAGTGCCATCTGTTGTAATATTTTACCGGTAGATGGCGTAGTCCCTTATTGACAACTGGTATAAATGTCATGACATTTGGATGCACGGCAACAAAGTTATTGCGTTTCAACTGTCAGTGTGTTGTGTACATCGGTCGGAAAATGAGTTTCAAACAACGAGCTGCAATTGAGTTTTGTGTTAAACTGGGTAAACCTTTTACTGAAACGCACCAAATGCTACAAAATGCATATGGTGATGAGTGTCTATCCCGTACGCAAGTTTACGAGTGGTTCAGGCGATTCAAATCGGGTAGAGAGACGCTGGATGATGACGAAAGATCAGGCCGTCCCAGAACCGGATTATCGGAAGAAAACATCGACAAAGTGCGTGAATTCATCAAACATAACAAAAAAGCGTCGGTGAAAGTTATTGAAATGGAATTAGGCATTCCTCAAACAACCACATACCGCATTTTGACCGAAGTTTTGGGCCTTAAGAAGGTTAATTCGCGGTTTGTACCACACAAACTCACCGAAGACCAAGAAGTTGATCGAATTGCGCATTGCAAAGACATTGTTATAAGTGCTCGGCAGGATCGAAACTTCTTGAAATCGATTGTAACTGGTGACGAGACGTGGTGTTTTGAATATGAGCCCGAAACAAAGCGGCAAAGTGCTGAATGGAGAGCGCCGGATGAAGGACCACCCAAAAAAAGTCGCTTGGTGAAGTCAAAAGTTAAGGTGATGCTGATTTGTTTTTACGATTCAAAAGGAATTATCCACAAAGAATTTGTTCAGCCCGGCCAGACTGTCACTGGAGAGTTTTACTTGGGCGTCATGAAGCGTTTGCGAGAAATCGGCAGTTGGACTCTTTTGGACGATAATGCACCATCACATCGTTCGCGACTTGTAACTGAATTTTTGGTCAAAAATCACATTATTCGTTTGCATCATCCGCCCTATTCACCAGATCTCGCTCCGTGCGATTTCTATCTGTTCCCGAAACTGCATTTGGCGATGAAAGGAAAGTGGCACGCATCGATTGAAGCCATTGAGAAGGCGACGACCGCCGTCCTAAAGACCATTCCAATAAAGGACATGGAGAAGTCGTTTGACAACTTGTTGGAGCGTGCAAATATGTGTATCGATGCAGAAGGGGAATACATTGATTAATAAAAATGATTTGTTCCTAAATGTACATTGTTTTTTTGTTTTTTTAAAACGTTCGGTTTCTTTTGGAATGGAGGGTGTATATTCTAATTTTTTCTGTGTTTTGGGGAGATATTTTTTGACTTTTTTTTTTTAATTTTCGTGACATTTTTTTCAAGTTTTTATGACGTATTTACATACATATTTTACAGTTTTATAGGGCAGAAAGTCCCGGGCCCTAATTATAACATATGTAGATAGATTAACCTATGTAAATAAACGGTCTTGCGCCCAAACGTCCTGCTCCGGGTAACTGGGAACAAAGCAACTTTTATATTGGGTAAAACTTTTCTTCAGTATCTTGGGTGGTATTATTGCAGGACTGATATTGCTGCTGTATATATCCTATTTAATATATCAGTAATGGGTTCATGCAAAGGGACACCCATTTAAGTTTTCTGTTTGTCTATTTTTAGGGGTACTTTTACTGCGAGATTTTCAGTACTAATCCAGCATGATTACTTTGTGAAATGAGTTTCTATGTTCTACGCGAAAGTTAATATCGAAATTCAACCTTTAGCTCAGCCCATACTATGCAAATGTTAAATGCAGGCAAAAGGAAATAAGGCCATAGGTTATATTTCATTTGTATAGGGTGGTCCGAATTATTCTGTATGTACTGTTTTCTACTTCTAGGTTTCTGATAAACCAAAGTTTGGAATTTGTTATTACGGATATATTTGTGAATAAAATAAATAATAATAATGATTTCATCGGTAAATTGAATACTGAGGTGGATATTTTTAAATTTATTTAGAAGTAAATATAATTGGAATTCATCATTGTAAAGAATCAAAGATGCTTATAATAGTTCTATTTGATTTGTTTTAGTGGTAGAACGCATATCCTTTGAGTTGGAATGTGTCGTTTTTCCACTGAGACACTGAAATCAAAAAAGAGCTTCGAGAAAAAATAAAATATTTTATACAGCAAGGATGTCCCTAATATCTTCTAATGAATTATATGTCCGAATATTACTCTCAGACCAAATCATGAATTTAGGATTCAAGATTAGTACTAAAAAGGCCACAGATAAAAATTACAACATTCTAACATTACAAGTTCTTCAATACATGTATTTATCTAGAAGTTTTCTGAATTACTTATGAAATAAAAGGATGTGTTATGTGTCATTACTGTTTTAATTACTTAAGAGTGGGAAAGTAATTTTGTCACAATAAAAAATAATATTCACACTTCCTTATAACGAGTAACTCATTACATTCTTGTACACTATCTGCACCTGAACTAAAACAAAAAATACCAAAATATTCTAGTCTTTAAATTGACAATCAAATTTACACTCACTCCTTTTTAGATTTAAATGTCTTCTGTGGTGATGGGTGCTCTTTTAGAATATTTACCAGAAAGTATATGGCACACAAGCCTGCTTCAACCTCTTTAAAAAACACAAGTACTAAAGAACATTTTTAAGCCATCGGTTCACTTATTTCACGTGAACTTGACACATGCTGTTCACAGAACAGCAGTAATATCACAAAAACACTTTCCGAGAAAAATCTTGCACAAAAAGAGTAGTTCACCAATCCTTTTGCTGCTTTTTCCATGGGCATTTCTACGTCTCAGCACATATGGAATACTCCGTTCAATAGTATCACGTTTCACCAACAGAAAGAGCACAGCACCCGAAAAATAGCAAAAATGGACATTCCTTCTTTTTCTGCCCTTACTCTTCATTTGTAGTCGCAAATGTGGCTTTCCATGGATTAAAAGTTTTTTAAATCTAGAATACGGACCAAATTACGCAAGCTGAAAAATGTTATAGTTACAGAGATATTGGAAATACAAGTATCCAACCAAGGCTATTTGGGAAACAAATACTGAATTAGAAATTATAAGCCAAATTTAAGATTAAATTCCGAAGTACACTTACAAAGAAGAAGTTAAAAAATACTGACAGTTCTGCCAAAAATTTGGAGTATGAGAAAGTCTGAAAAAGAATTTGGAGCCTCAAAGTAGATCGGAAGAATGCTGAGCGACATTTTCTCACTTTTCTGAGAAACTCTATATAATGACACATGAAGCTGCTTGCTGGGAAAGCAAAATAAATTTTATTTCTATGAAGAAATATGAAATGAGAGTCAATAAACCGAAGTGTTTCGTTTCAGGAAATTTTAAAAAAACGTATAAATCGTTAAAATAAAAAAAAATAAAAAAATGAATCCTGATAACAAAACAGGACTATCAAAGTTTTGTGAATTATGACCCAAGATATTTATCTACGTTTTTACTTTTGAAAAAAACAAGAAGTGTGTACCTGCAGTATACATAAAATGTTAAAACTAGTGTTAGAAGGATATAGTTAAAGAAGTCGACAAGAAATGAAGACATGTCACTAAGATTTTACAAAAATCGCCTTGCTCAAAATATTTGTAGTCATCAAGGACGTTACCTGACTACGCAAACGATGTCCAGAAATAATTATTCAACGAAACATATTGCTAATTTATTTACTTAGTTTATTTTTATGAGCTGCGCTTCAAACCCGTCAAAGAAATTACATCCCCCGGTAGGCACACTTCAGAGCGCCCAGGGCCTTAATTTAGGCTTCATAAGATGATTAGTTGTTCCTTAATTGAGCGGTCTTCCTGAACCGCCTTTATTGGAAGTGACGAAAACATTTTGGTTTAAACCAAACCAACCCTTACCTTATACAGCAAATCTCCCCACAAATAATTATACTACGTATTATCGATTTCAAAGCGTGGATTGGATTGTCTGCATCATCAGATACAAAGGAAGGTAAGGACAGTTAAAATAAAAGGGGAATTGCAGATCTAAAACATTACTAAAATATTTGTTGAGAATACAGAGTCGATGAAACCACAACTTCAATTGCAGAGTATTGGAAAGTGTTGCCAATGAAATCACTCATCTATTTGAATAACGAAGTATATTGAAGAGAATGTGAGAGAGTGTGCTGTAAAAAAAAATTTTTAAAAATGAACAATTGGTAAAAACTCGTTGAAGTAAATACCCCGATTTCATTACAAATCAACCCGTTCTCCGTGTCAAAAGAATAAAACGACAAATGAAAGAGAAAGCTAAGTTCTCTGTTTTGTACAGATGTTCATGTAACCGGTTGCGGCACCTTACATACTCTTCTAACGTTAGTTAAGAGCATAACAATGACAATTCTAACCCATCACTTTTTTCTTCTTACATTTCAACCAATAAATAAACTTATGCCACAGAAATGTAAATTAGTCTTACACCATGAAAGAAGCTACATAAAAATCAATCATACACACACCTCAGATCTTTGGAACACTTGGCTTCAAAATTTGAATGAAAAATAGGCAGAAACCCTCTTAAGCTGCTTTCCAGCTGCTAAGTTTCTCCTTTTCCTTGAACCTAAAAGAAACCAAATAATAAGAAATATTACAAACGAAGTTACGTATTGTTCATTAGTAGATTACGCTGACTGCTGTCACCAGTGCCGCCAACTGTCTAGGTTAGTGAAAATTAGGGTACTTTAGGGATTTTTTTAAAACATCATTAGGGACATTTAGGGATCAGAAAAAATCGTAAACAGGGACTTACAGAAACAAAATCTCTGTTGAGTGGTGTGTGTGTGTGTGTGAAGGAAACGTTTTTTATCTATTTGTAAGGCAATGAGCAAAAAGATGTTTCCTTCTCCCAAGGAGCAAAAAGTATATTCAGCAATATACACAAATGTTTACGGCTTAATAAAATTTAGGATTTCGAACTTGCATTAATTGTTTGACTAACAACTGTGCGAGTGTAACCTCCATGAGAACACTGTGGGGACTTTGTTTTAGTTTAGGAAGTTCTTCCAATTAAGAAAATGTCAAATTATCAATTTGCATTTTAAAATGATCTGGTACATCTGCCTCCACTTGAAGTAACCTCTACTCATCATAAAATCATCAGTATCAACATTCACTAGAAGAGCTTTGCTTTTATTATAATTATTATATAAAAAGCACTCTCTCTCTGGATTTAAAATTTACTGGTTGAAAACAACGAAAATATTTCAAAAGCCGTTTGAGGAACAACGATTTCGTGATAATGTGTTTAACACCAGCCAAGTAATGATTTCCAACATCCCTCAGGGACACTTGTTTTGCTCTTCCAGAATGTTTTCATCAACTCTGCACTTATATCTTCCCCTAAAAACAAACTGCTGGACGGCAAGTGATTGTTTTCCTTAAAATCATACTCTGCAATGTCTTCTGAAGTTTTTACAAATATTTCCTAGCAAAGTTCTGAGAACATAATTTATTTAATCACAAAACGTGAACACATGGCTCATCTTTCTTAAATGTTTCTGTTATATGTGAAAAATAAGAACTTTCATCTAGTTTTAGGACAAAGATTTCACTTGCATAGTTATCGCAACAGTTAGGCCAGCCTCTAAATTATTATACACAGCAGTTAAACGCACAAGCTAACAACTGATGAATCTTTTCTTAATGAAGCTTTGATGGATCAGTTCATATTTGGTGTAAATGACACAAAACTTCTTAAAAGATAGTTAGCCACTAAAAAAAAACCCTTTTGATGATGCTGTTCAAATAGCCTTACCATCATGAAGTGATTGAACAAGATAGTCAACAACTTTCTTCAATATTACATCAAGTGAATATGGATGGCAAACAAGTACAACTGTAGGTAAAGATCAATACAAGTATTACCCAATGAAAATAATAATAATAATAATAATAATAATAATAATAATAATAATAATAA
>JAGDQP010010026.1:26624-50314 GCA_022664845.1 Lepisma saccharinum
AATAATAATAATAATAATAATAATAATAATAATAATAATAATAATAATAATAATAATAATAATAATAATAATAATAATAGCGAGTGGATTAGGAATCGTCGTTTCTCTGCTCGCGCAGACACACGACGGTTTTGTACGGCATATGATAACAATTGAGATTTCTATGGTGCAAAAGGTCATTTCAAGGTTAGATGTATTCAACGTTCTCAACTTCAGATTGCTCATACATCAAAGTAAAAAAAAAAAATAGTCAGATTCAAGAAGTTCGTCGAGTCTCAGAGAAGACAATAATAAAATAACATCAGGATATATTTGGATAACCTGCATCGATTCTTCCTGTACTTACTAACTATACGAACTCTATGACTTAAGGAACGCGCACGTTCATCGCCGCAGCAACGAACGTTCGCCACTGCGTTCTATCCTGGGCAACATTACGCCAGTTTTCATTACTAACACCTACTACTCGAAGATCCTTTCTAATATTGTCCTCCCAACGACGTCTCGGTCTTTCTAACAGTCTCTTTCCATCCAGCCTTCCAACAAATATCGAATATAATCTTCGTTTCCCCTCCATTCGAGCTACATGACCTGCCCATCTTGGTCGTCGCGATTTCATTATTCTTACAACATTTGGGGAATCGTACAGTCCGTGGAGTTCTTCATTATGCATGCACCAAGCACTCTCTTCCATTATCCAGTCATCTCGTCTCGTTTCGGCCCATATATCTTTCTCCAAACCTTATTTTCAAATACATGTAATTTATGTTCATCTGCTAAGGTCGTACTCCAACTTTCGCAATCGTAAAGTATTACCGTTATCGCAATCGCAATAACCGTTCTATATATTTTCGATTTCAATTTCCTTGATATTAATCGCGAGGATAGGAGTTTCTGGACTGAATAGAAACACGCGTTGCTCGATACTAAGCGACTTTTTATTTCTTCCGTGAACTCGTTTTTGCTTGTTATTTATGCTCCCAAGTATTTAAATTTGTTTACTTTCTCTATAGTATCATTCTTAACTCTTATGTACCTATATAGTTCGTTTCCTGTGTTTCGGCTTGTTGTTATGTATTTTGTTTTCTCTACGTTTACCTGTAGACATATTTCATCGCAAGCTTAGACTACTAGGACATCGGTGTTGCTATGTACTGCATCTATATCGTCTCCTATTAAATCTGCATCATCCGTGTACACGAATAGTTAATTCAAACCATTCAATGTTAGTCCCTTTTTGTCCCCTTTAATTTGTAAAATCGCATATTCTAACACAAAGTTAAATACAGGAGTCCATCAAGTCCTTCAGGAAACAAACTCTAAAACTTGAAAACAAGTTTATTAACAAAATTTTGTGTGTACTTAGAGCCATGTTTAAAGTTTTATTTCTGCTTGTTGAAGTTCATCGCCAAATCTTCAGTTGAGCACCATTTACGTACAAACACTGTTGCAGTCTTTTTAAAATACCGAGAATTGCGTGCTGACGGTGGTGCTCCTCTGGGATATTCAGAATCACATTACTTATTTTGTCTTTCATCCTTATTACTTCCAGTCGTCCAGATTAGTTCGGTCTTTTCATGTCCCAACAGCCAGTAATCGTAAGGTGTAAGTCTGGTGAACTTGTAGGCCAAGGTCTTAACGAACAATTTCAACAGAGATGGATTGGCAGAAGAGGATCCATACCTTGGCCTGCAGACTTATCAGACTTACACCTTGCGACTACTGGTTGTGGGGACATGTAAAGACCGAGGTGTATTCAGAGAAACCAGTTAGTTAATCTGGACGATCTGAAGGACAAAATAAGTGATGTGTGATTCTGAATACCCCAGTGTCCCCGGTGGGTGAGTGGTAACGCTCGCTGCCTTGTAATCAACGGATCCCGGGTTCAATTCCCGGTGGGGACACAAGTGGTTCTGAGCCCACGTTAAGCTGTACGTCCCGTCGTTAGTACCTTACCAGTTCGTTTAGGACTTTAATGACAATTCGATCTGAATATCCCAGAGGAGAACCATCAGCACGCAATTCTCGGTTTCCCAAAAAGACTGCAACACTGTTCGGACGTGAATGGTGCACAACTGGAGGTTCGGCAATAAACTTCAATTAGCAGAAATAAAACTTTAAACATTGCTCTAAGTGTATACAAATTTTACGTTAATAAACTTAATATTTTTCAAGTTATAGAGTTTTAGTTTCCTGCAGGACTTCATGGACTTCCTGTAGTAGTGGTGATGAGACATCATCTTGTTACAATCCGTTGCGATTCTCGAAACTACCTGACGTATTATTATCTACCCGTGCTCAGCTTACGGGTTCGCTGACACATCCTCACTACTGAACAAGTCTTTTCGGAATTCCAAATTGTATCAGGATAATGTATAGCTTTTTCCTTTTGATAAAATCATATGCTTTCTTAAAATCAATGAATAGCTGGTATACAGTCCCATTATATTCCCATTTCTTCTCCAATATTTGTCTCAAGGCGAAAATCTGGTCCAACGTGGATTTATTTCTTGTAAATCCACACTCGTGATCTCCAATTACTTGATCTACGTATACATTTTGGCGTGTTAACAGAATAATACTTGGTAACAGGTTGAAAGTAACGGATTCCGCGGTAATTATTAGTCCGATTTATCGCTTTTTTTAAAAAACAAAAAACCTAAAGATCGGAACTATTATTGAAGTTTTACATTCCTTTAGAATCTCCTCTTTTCTCCATATAGCACTTAGTCAATTTATGTAGTTTCTTGATTAGTGCTGTTCCTCCAGCTTTAATTAATTCGGCTCGAATACTGTCTATTCCTGGTGACTTGAATTGTTTAAATTTCTTTATCGACATTTCGATCTTGATCTCGTTATTGGTCTAAGTACTTCTAATTGAAGACTAACCGTATTTGTTGACTTTTGTTGTGGGTATAATCTTACGTATACATCTACATATGACAACAAAGTTAAAATAAATCTCGAACCACTCAATTGCGCATTGAAAGGTGTAAGATAGATAATGCCTGCTCTGTACTTCTTTACGCTGATGACTGCAAAACTTTGAAGACAATTAAATCTACAGAAGATACTTTCTTCCTTCAAGCGGCTATAGATTCTGTTGAAATGTGGTGCACTGAAAGTCAATCCTTGCACAACTGCTACAATGCGTTTCTCACTCAAAACCCATAACACAAAATGTACGTACACATTAGCCTCATCTAATATACCATGGGTAGACCATTACAAAGACCTTGGTATAACATTTGATGAAAAACTAAATTTTACTCCTCACATTGAATTCGTAACTTCTAAAATACTCAAACTTCTTGGACTTCTCTACAGGTTTACTGATATTCATTTCAGAGCTCTTCGGTCATATTTTCTCACCTGTGTACTTCCTACTATTGAATACTGTTCATCTATCTGGTCTATGGCTTCTGAAACCAACTTATCTAAATTGCACAAAGTCCAAAATTTCTTTATCCGCATTGTACAACACAGGGTACCCAACCCGCAACACAAATCTAGACATTTTGAACTCTCTTGACTTAAAAAACATACATACACGAAGAAAACTACATAACTTAAAATTTATTTTAAAAATAATGCAGGGCACACTCAGGACCAACGACCTTCTTCCAATTTTTAACTTAAGAGTAGCTACCCAGACAAAATTCTCGTTCACATCATTTCTACATCTCAAAACCGAGATTGTGTTTGGTCCAGCGATTTCTTGTACAAGTAAAATGGTTTGGTTCTATTGAAGTTCGTAACAAAATAACTTCTTTATCACTTTCAGTCAATTCTAATGTATTTACAACACTTTTCGATGATGTATAAGTCTGATTTTACATCTGTCTGTATATGTCTGATTTTAAAAAATACCAATACTACATTTGTTTAAATTTTCCATATTTTGTATGTAACTAGTAAAGTTGATAAGAATATCACTTGTTGATAAGAAAATACTTAAATACTTATTATTCCTTTGTTGGCCAATTCACTCCTATTCACTCACATTTTGTTTTAAAAAATAACAGAACTACATCAACATAGACCATTCACCTATGAGAGGTAAAGTGAGACTGAAGTTTGTTTGCAGCTCCCTGCCTACCACACACAAGTTTCTTGTCAGTACTTGTCTTGCAGCTTGCTATAGGTTCCTTTCCTCTGTCTCTTGGGGAACTGTTGGTTGGATATTTTGATAAAACTTTTAAATAAGGTTTCCCACTTAATCGAGTAATAAAATTAGTTAATTTTCTTATTTGTAAAATTTACATGGTGTCGAAAATTATGTAATTTTTATTTTTCGTTCTTGAGATTCAAAAAAATCAATCTGCAAGAACTAATATATAGTATACGTCACCTAAAAAGCTTTTAGTAGTCAACACACAGGCTAAACGGCTGAAGCTAGAAAAACGAAATTTGGTATGAAGGTACATCATCACTAGCAGATTAAGCAACTATTCCAACATTTTGAAAAACCCGCCATCTTGGATCTAAAATGGTCGCCAAACCCATTGTTGTATAGAATACACAACCTAAACGGCTGGAGCTAGAAAAACGAAATTTGGTATGACGGTACATTACCACTAATAGGTTATGAAAACATTCCAAAATGTCTGCAAAGACGTCATCTTGGATTCAAAGTGGCGGACCCAAAAAATTCATTTTCCACACAGTTTGAGCTAGAGGTACGAAATTTGGCATAAAGGGGTATTATCAAGAGTAGATTAAGAAAGTATTACACAATTTGAAAAAGTCCAAAAATTAATTACTTAGTTTCAGCCTACTATGAGTTATCCCATTTACTTTCAATCGAAAAGAAGGCCTTTTTCCCAGTGACGAGCTTTAACTGGTTGAATTTATTATTTTTCTATTTGTTTTACACTTAATAAAAAAATTGATCCAAAAATTGAGCTTTCTGATAACCAATAATATTTATGTAATACTAGATAGTTTATAATTTAAGGAAAAATCTGCAAAAAAAAAAAAAAAAAAAAAAAATGCTTCTAGCTGGTTGGAGAGTTGAGTTGTGGTCTTTTTTCATAATCCATGTCCTGAAAGGACCCCGCACTTCTTAAATGCAAATTGGGTTTCACTAACGGGCGCTCAAACTTGGCACACAGGTAGTTTATGCCATTGTGATAAGAAGTCTCAATGGGCACAAAAAAAATCTACCAACAGGATTTCGAGATATTGGCCGATGAAGGTCATAATTGCATGCAATCGTCGATACCATGCTGAGTTCCGCAACGGCGAAATATCACGGTTAGAATGAGTTCTTCTGAAAACTGGAAAGAGAGAAAAGTTGCAGAAAATGAACAGAACTAGCGGATGAATGGATGATCGAAAGTCTGTGCGACTTTGTGTGGGCCCCACGCGGTCCACCCAAATGCGATTTTTGAAATGGGAACCCCCATTTTTTAATCCAGATTCTGTATCTACGGAAAAAATGAATCAGAATATGTCCTGGTCAAAACTGTAGGAAGTGAGTTCTGGGCCTCAAAGAACCGGAAACAGTATAACGGCGAGAAGTGTCAGACGGAAAGGCTAAATATCTCGGTTTGAATGCGTTGATCTGAAAACGTGAAAGAGATAAAAGTTGAAGAAAATCAACAAAACGATCGGACGAATGGGTCAGCCAAAATCTGTGTGGCTCTGTGTGGGCCCCACGGGACGCAACTTCGATTTTTGAAAGGGGAACACCTGCTTTTGTATTCCAGAGTCTGTATCTACGGAAAAAAATCAGAATATATCGTGCTGAAACATGCAGGAAGTGAGTCCTGGACCCCACAGGGCCGGAAACAGTAAATGATGAGAAGCGTCAAAAGGTCCGGAATGGTTAAATATCAAGAATATCATATTTCGTCGATACAATGGTAATGCCTGGTGATGGGTATGTGAGAACGGACAACGAACAGACACACATATATATATAGACCGCCCCGCGGAGCTAATGGTCACCGTCGCTGACTGCCGATCGTGGGTCCCGGGTTCGATTCCCGGCTGTGCCAAGGGCGTTTTCCAAAAGGAGAGGGCCTGGAACGGTGTCCACCCAGCATGATGATCCAATTGGGGAACTCCTGTGAAGAGAAGACAGTAGCGATCACAATGAGAGCTTAGGCTCTCCTCGCCCAATCGTTTGGTCAGTGTGGGACCAATCTCCTCCCTCCGGGGAGAGGCCTCATCTGTTAGTGGATCGAATATGGCTGTCATTTATTATTATAGAAATCTATAGATCTAGATACTTATATACTAAACTTTCTAGCCGGGGCAAACTGCGTACCAGTCAATTCCTTTTTATTAAATTTTACGAACGGAAATTTAGAGTACAGGTATATGGGCTAGGACCTACACCGAAAAGCGACGACTAGTGTTGAAAAAAAAACGTACTTTTTTCTTTTTTAAATAAAAAATCTCGCTCTTTTCTTGTATTTTTTTACATTTCTTTTTTTAGACGGCTAGTATTTATTGTTTATGTTGCAGATAATTAAAGTAATTAGCAGGACTGCTATTCAGATCTTCATACATTCATCCTACCATACCATTCCATTGCTTTCCTGCGGCCGAACGAGGCGAATTATGGGATTATTTTTTTATGACAATATGGCCTTGTATCCATCTTGAATAAAGAAAAACACAGCTATCTGCCAAGGCTGAATTTTGCTATATTTATGCTACCCGAATGCCGATCCTGACTCGAAGGTTCCTAGGCAAGATGAACCGATAATGGCTTGTCATTGCCTTCCATTGGATGAAGATAACGTCCTGAGGACGGGACCTAAAGTTTAAGGTGGGTCTCGAACCCTGGGAAACGAACCCAGGACCCCTTGAAACCAAGGCACCGAGCGCTACCATTTACCTTAAATTCATATAAGATAATTATTATCGCTGCGGAACCGTAATATTTATGTATACAGGAACATTGTAATAAATATACTCGAGGAATTGAAAAACATGATCAAAAGAAGTTACGGCATTTACAGGAGAACATTTGTGAACGAATATATATAAGAAATGTTGTAGGGGTAAGACCCCTAGGGGTGGGAGATGTTGACGTAAAAAAAAATTGAAAACGACCAATATCAGTGTTGAATCCCTAGTTTTCGGTGTAGATGAGATTAATAGTATGTGTGAGTGTCCCATAAAATGTAAAAAATGACCTAAATTATTGTTGAATCCATAATTTTCGAGGTTGGTAAGGTGACTGGAGACAGACCCGATGACATTTAAGCCCATATTTAGTCGAACAGAAAGTCATATGAAACACACGGTCCGAATGGCGGGCGGGGACAAGTGAGTCAAGCGTGAGCTCGGCCGACCAGCGCTGCGTTGCGTTGCCAAACGTCCTCGCTGTATATATATATAAGTGTGTGTGTGTCTGTGTAAAATGGCGCGCCTTTAAGAGGTCAATTCTTAAATTTTAAAACACTATTTTCTTTGCATCCTTTCTCATCCTACCCCCACAGAAATTTACTGCAACGCCCATTCCCCCGAGTTGTTTTTCTTCGTTTTTTAATAAAAGACGTCCCATAGAAATCTGTAATGTGCTATTTGCTCACTTTGAATAGTACTGCTGCAATAACAGAGAAGTAACTATTACATAATAAAAATGTCTCTGCTATTATTGTTTTCAGAAACATATGTTAGCTACCAAACCCCTGTTGTTTAGCATTTACGGATTTAGGCTTCGGATCAGCAGCACTAGGGAGGCATGTAGGTTCGAGTTCTGAAGCTGTCTATACTGACTGAAATGTTCTTAGACTTTTTTTAGTTTCAGCAGGCGAATGGCCGTGAGGTATCTACACACTGAATGTCTATTTCCATTTTGAAAAAAATTGCTAATAAGAACTTGTTTAAATTATGTTTCGAGATATCGCTGTTTCTTCTGCCAACCAGTAGCAAATTAGATACCGATCTGGTCGTTGAGAATGACATTTCAAATTGGGGAGTATGGAAAGCACATGAATCATTTTATGTATTTCCTATATTTTTTTTAAAATAGGATCACAGATTCGAAGCATCACGTTCTCATTTTGAATAAAATGAGAATGTTGAAATCTCGTTTCTAAGAAATTATTTCTCGGTGCCCATATAAAAACATATACATGGAATATGCCAATGTTCGGTTTTGGAACATTCCGGGAATATTCATATTAATTTTCATCAATTATTCTTCAACTTCCAAAAAAATATAAATTATTTTAGTCATTATACCGTTAATATAGGTTTTCTAATACATCATACAACAGTATTTTGACTTCTATGTAAGTCCTTATTTTGTGAACTCCCTGTAACGAATTGTGTCATGATTTCTGACAGGCCTATTATAGTATTGCATAAGATGATAACCTATTCTATATGTGGTTACTTCATTTAAGGTTTAACCTTTTGTGGTTCTTCTCTGGGTTTAAAAAAACTATTGTGTTGGTTTAAATCCACGAAATAATGTTTGTTTTGTTCCTGACTCTATCCGTTCTGCATTTACACAACCGAGTGTCAATTACGCATGTGATCATATTTCTGAAGAACGAGTCCATGACTATTATTGCATTCTGGCAGGGCCGGGGCGAGGGAAGGGGGCGTTGTTGACATTGTTGTTGGAGCTCCTGTCACAGTTATCAGCCAAAAACAAATTTATGACGGGTGTTGAAGCCCAAATATCCCTTGTGTTGAGGAAATACTCACGTGTTCACTGATCACACAAATTGTTTCCTCTCTATTTCTCTCCCTATGTCTGCGGGTAATTTATTTTTCTATCGTCTCTCTCTCTCTCTCAAAAGCGAGATATTCCCGTGTTGCTGTGTCTGTCGACTACACAAAATCATAACACACTTTCTAGAGCTGACAAAGATTAAACAACGTCATAGTGATCAATAATTTCGGACGCGGCGGTAAGAGTTGTGGATCTTGCTTGCGTTCTTGAAAATGGAGACTCCGAAAAAGTCTCCCCGTAGAGTGGTGCGGAGTGAAGGAAAACGAATAATATATAAAGTACTAAATTTCTGTAAAGAAGAAGAAAAGGTTGTTAAATCCTTTAAAACAGGCGATGTTAAGAACGTCTAGGGCTGTAGCAAAAAGTGTGAGAACTGTGAGGAATATACAAAATGACTTCAAAAGAGCAGCAGAAAGTGGCGGGAAAGTTTCTACTCAACGTAAAATCCGGAAGCCTGACCAGAAAATGGTGATTGATGATTTTGATAAGAGTGTAGTGCGCATGAAATTTTTAGAGTATTATGAGGCTAAGTAGGAGATACCAACTTTAAACAAACTTTTAAGCGCTGTTAAAACGAAATCGATTTCAAAGGAAGTAAAACCACATTTTGGAGACTATTAAAGGGAATGGGTTACAGGTTCAAAAAGTGTAATAATAATAGATATGTACTAATGGAACGTCATGATATTGTGGCTCGTAGAGCAGCATATTTAAGGGCACTAAGAAGAAATGAAAGAGGTGCTAGGAAGCCGGTTGTATTTACAAATGAGACATGGACACATACTCACTACACGGTACACAAGTGCTGGCAACATACAGACTTACCTGGTGTTTTGAAGAATACCAGTTCTGGGCAGGCTTATCGGGCATGATGGAGGAGAAATGGGTTTCATTCCGAGCGCCGAATTAGTGTACGATGAGAAATCCAAAACTGGTGACAATCATCATGAGATGAACAGTGTAAATTATAATAAATAGTTGCAAGAACAATTGATCTCAAATCTTCCGCCCTAATCCGTAATTGTTTTTCATAATGATCCGTATCATTCCGTTCAAGAAAACAGCCTCCCACCGTAGCTACCCACAAAAACGACGTACAGCTGTAGCTTGAAAGGAATAATATTAGATTTGATGATGACATGACGAAGGGGAAATTGCTTTCTCTAGTGAAAAGTAATACTCCGAAACCGTTATATACCGTAGACAGGCTACTAGAGAAAAAAGGGTTTACCGTGCTGCGATTACCCCCGTACCACTGCGAATTAAATCCTATAGAACTGACTTGAAACATGGTGAAGCAAAAAATTGCGTCAAATAACATCAAAGGCGATTCTATGAGAAAATTAAAAGATATTACAATAAATGCTATGAGGGGCATTACACAAGAAGATTGGAAGAAAGCTTGCAGTTCCGTAAATAAAGTGATAGACGATTATTAGCGTCGCGATGGATTAATGGAAGATGAAATAGAGAGAATTGTCGTGAATGTGGGATTCGAAAGTAGCGATGAGGAGGAGGAAGGGGCCAATAGCAATGCTGTTTCTGCAATAGAAGCAGAAAGTGAAACAGAAACAGCATCCAAAGGATGTCACCGAAGTTCCACAGATACAACTTCAAAAGGAAGCCCCACAGATACGGATACAGATGATGAAGGATCCGAAACAGTTACAGCTACAGAAGGAAGTGCCATATATACGGATACAGAAGATGGGGGATCCGAAACAGATACAGCGCACGAACTATCAGAGCCACAAGAGGACCTCGACTAGCAGATTCTACCAGAAATACATCAATACACGGATGTTATCGTGACTCAACTCCGGTAAGTCCTTCTCATTTTCATAACGCAATATTTTGTTACTGATCACATAATGATACTCTGCTTTGTTTTAACAAAACGCAACAACAATACATTTTATGACGCCAATATTTAGCTTTATTTTACAGTAATATAAAACAGTTGAAGTTGATTCATAACGACTAATAAGATATTCTAATACGTCAATGTGTTTTGGTTCCACTTCTTCGTTGTTTTAATGCTTGGGGGCTATAGTATTTGAAGGTTAATATTTAATGTGGTAATTTGATAGAAACCCATTTACTTTGATGCCTATTTATGAAAATAGTACATTGTCATTATATTACTACAGTATAGTTTCTGGCGTGAAGGAAGTCTTGAATTAATCCGAATCTTAACATATAAATTTCAAGTAACTTGACGCCCTGAGCTGAAGTTGCCTAAAGGCCTTGAAAATTAAATTCTCAAGTAATTATTGAAATCTCTCCATCAACAGCTTCAATGGATAATATAATATTCTGTGTATGAAAGCCACTCTCGCACTGTTGTTTTAGCCCCATATGAATTTATTATTATTCTGTGAAAATTTCGAACCTGACGCTTTATTTCAGGTTGTTTTTTGAATTTCAATTTTAATTTATTTTTGGACTTTAGGCATCTCAGGGTCAGGCCGGGATATGGTTGGGAAGAGGAAGTAATAAGGTAATCAGCCAGAGCCTTCCAGCATTTGCCTACTGTGACCGAGGAAAAACCCTGGGAAACCTAAGTCAGGATGGGCGGCCACTGGAACCAGGACCTTCCGATTGCTAAGCCAACGCTCTACCACAGGGGACACTTCAAATAATATAATAATTATATCTGTGGAACCGTAAAACTTATGTATACAGGAACGTTGTAACAAATATATTGGAGGAATTGAAAGACATGATTAAGAGGGAAGTTACGATTATCACGCGAGAAGTTTTGCGAACGAATATATTTGTATGTCTCTGAAATAGCGTGCCTTTAAGAGAAGTGACAACCAGGGCAGAGGGTCATTCCTATGATTTTAAACCCATTTTTTCATCCTTTCTGAGGTGGAACCGGGTGTCAACACCTCCCCGAGCTGAAATTTAATGGAACGCAATTTTCCCTCGAGTGTTTTTACAGCCCCTTAGAGATCTACAATGTGCTGCCGCACATTTTGAACAGAACTGTTGCGATACGAAGAAGTAATTTTTATAATAAAAATTTGTAAGCTGTTGCTATTTTAAGAAACTGTCGTGGTTCAGGCAGTAGCGCGTCTGATAACGAGTCGGGCGGCTCGAGTTCAGGACACTGGAGACTTTTCTCGCAATGTTCCCATGTCTGGCGCTCTGAGGTGCACTCAGCCTGCTATGAAAGTGGGTACAAGAGTGTCGTTGGTATTCCTGGGCATCCCGGGAGATAAAGGCGGTCGAGCGTGGGACAGACTACCCCACCTCAGTTCGTGTTTATGACGAGAATGTGGAGCAAACAGGGGATAGCTTTATGTTTTTTATTATTATTCTAAGTAACAAAGTTAGCTACCAAACCCCTGTTGTCTAGTGTTTACAAATACAGACTTCAAAACGGCACTGGGGAGGCATGTAGGTTCAAGTTCTGCTGCTGCCCATGCTCACTGAAGTTTTCTTTGACTTTTCTCAGTTTCAGCAGGTGAATGGCGGTGTGGTGTCTGCACTAGGGTAACCATTCACCCCCGATTTCAAGTGAGTTTACCAAAGTATTAAGGCATTTATCGCAGAGATGAAACATGTCACCAGGTCATTCGGGCCAAGTTTTGGACCGGGTTACCGGGTGTAGGTTTCGGACTCTGCCTGGCCGGTGACCCGATTTAGCCCTAGTAACCCGGAGGGCAAAGCAGAATTTTAAATTATTTCCTTGTGTTGTTTGAACATTGTTTTTCAGGGGTGACCAGGACTTGGGATGTTACCCCCAGAGCACGGAAAATACGACGAAAAAATTTTAAGTTAATTACATTTCCTAGACCGGGTATTCGGGTCAAGTTTCGGACTATCGCCAGGCCACCAAAAGTGACTCGGTTTCAGCTCTGATTCATCCCTGGTTATTTGTCTTCCCAAGTTGAAGAACATGTATCTTTCGAAAACATTTATTGTTTAATTTAGAAATAAATATTCGAAAACGACTTCTGTCTGACATCGTGCCGCACATTCAGATGCGGTGAAAAAGATACGTTAATCGGAAAAACACTTAGTCCTACCAGGTGTATAAGCTTAAATCCGCTGTTTTGTAGTCAGCAAAACACATGGTGTGTTCATAGAAAGCACAAAGCAAGTTATTCAAAGTACTTTCCCTCGCTAGCTACACATTTTGCCCACCTCTCGGGCAATTTGTGGATACCACGCTAAAAAACGTCCTGCTCTTTTGAGGCAAACCACTCAAGCCATTTTCGGACGTCTGCATACGAATCGAAGTGCTGCTCAGCGAGGGCGTTGCCCATCGACGCAAACAGATGGTAGTCTGTAGGGGCCAGGTCTGGTGAATAAGCGGGATGGGGTAGCACCTCCCACTTAAGCATCTCTAAGTAGATTTGGACCACTTTTGACGTATGCGATGGGCGTTGTGGAGGAATATCAGCTTGTCATGTCTTTGTTGATAATCCGGTTTTTTTTTTGTTTTTTTTTTAAACAGAGCACGGTGCACGTTGATCAGTTGTTGGTGGTAGCGGTGGGCACTGACAGTTTGACCCGGTTGCAACAGCTCAAAGTAGACGATTTGGTCTCGAGGGATGTTGATGGTTGGCCGGATCAACCCACGATTTCTGGCGTTTCGGATTCGCGAAATATATCCACTTTTCATCGCCCGTCACAATCCGATGCAGGAATGACTTTCCTCTTTGTCTGGGGAGCAACATTTCGCATGTGTGCTGTGGCGTCTCTCCAGCTACCGATCGGTCAATTCATGCGGCACCCATTTTCCGATCTTCTGAACCTTTCCCATGGCCCGTAGACGCATGGAAATGGCTGCTTGAGTAACGCCCAATTGCTCGCCAAGCATTTGTTGCGATTGGGTATCGTCCTCGTTCAACAGCGCCTGCAATTGATGGTCCTCCAACTTCCTGGACCGATTTTCACGCTTCTTGTCACTCAGGTCAAAATTGCCGTCTTTGAACCGACGAAACCAATCTCGGCACGTTGTTTCCGATACAGCACTGTCACCATAGGCCTCCACAAGCATTAGATGCTCGTCCGCAGCCGATTTCTTCAAATAGAAGCAGAAAGCAGAGCTTCCTGCATTTGCTCTTTTTCTGGCACAAAACTAGCCATGGTTACCAACGGAACACTGTGTGTTGTTGTCTGCACTTGCTGATTATGTGCACTGATTCGTGTTGCCAGAGGTCCAACTCATCCACACAATAGGTCTGGCGTGTCCATGGTAGCTTCATACGCTCACGAACGCCATCTAAGGGCAAACAGCGGAGTTAAGCTGATACACCTGGTATATCTAGGACGAACAGCCCCCCACAGATGGAACTCCAGAATAACAAAGACAGCGGTAAGCCAGAAAATGTTTGGATTATGTTGATCTAAAACATCTATAAAAATGAAAGTGAACCCTTTTAATTAACTTATTGTAAAAGCAGTACAAATACATTCATATGAGAACTGATGAAAATATTTCCATTTTGAACTAATTTGCAAAGAAAATATTTTGTTTCATTTCAAGATATTGCTGTTTCTTCGGCTAATCAGCAGATAATTAGAAACCGATCTGCTCGTTGAGAATTACGTTTCAAATTGGACAAAAACTTATGCTGTATATAAGTTATTTGACGTATTTCGGCTAAGTTTTTGTCTGTGCACGCTTGAACACACACGCACTTTCTCTCCCCCATTATCTTTCTCTGTGTTTGTGAGAATAAATAATTTACAATGACACCTTGCAATCATATGATGTTATTAAAGCAAGATCAACAAACCTACGCCTAAAGACCACAAATAAATTCCTAAAAATGTATTATCTTTCACTGTTTTTGGAGTATGTTGTAAACTTCAAGTGTGTAACAAGCCAATTGGAACCTGACGCTTTAAGTTCGATTTCGATATTGTGCGTTGGCAACACTCGTCCTCTCTCTCAAACCAGCGACTGAGTCACTGTTGACTATATCAGCGCCACCACGTAAACAGCAGCACTGTCATTTGCAACGGGTAGTACGTAGTTGCGTTTAGTTTTACATAATACCGAACTGAAATATAAAGAAAGAAGTTAAATGTATCACGATAATTCTTGATAAAATTGTCAGCTTCAACTTCCAAATTTAGAGAAATAAAGGAAAAAGCTGACAGTACACTTAATCTACTACGAAGTGTTTGCCGAACCTGTCGCTCAAGGTAAACAGCAAAGTAACGCTATATATGGCACTCGCTAGACCAATCTTAACAAATAGGACTTCTGCTTCGGGACTCGCCATGAAAACAATTAAGAGTAATTACACGCAGGCCTAGTTAAAAATAGAGACGTCCAACTTGCGAAAGATGTACCCGATTAGGCGGCCTCGGACGGAGTTGGAGTTGACAGTACTCGTATGCATCAAGTGGACCAAATCAGATATTTGACCGAGATATTCAGCGCTGAACAACGACAAATAGGACTAAATAACGAAGTACAATAATTAATAACCCAGAGAACTACACATTAAATACACATTATTGGTACATAACACACAATTCATCAAACCCACTTAAACAACTCTATAATATTATCAATAAAGTCTCCATATCGTATTAGATTCATCTCCAATGCAGAGTCCGTGTGACAGTTATCTGGTTTCGCCCGTACATGTAAGTATACACTGAAACATGAATATGCACGAAATTTTTATACACCTGAATGGTATTACTTTGAGACGCGCACTCAAAGAGGTACCAAGAAACAAGCGAGCAAACTGATTTTATACATGTTTTACGTGAGAATTCTAAAACTACATATTACGAATCGAGAAATAACCCGTTAAACAGTGTACAAGAGTACTTTTCTACAGGGTTGGCTGGTTTAAATCAATGTTTTTTTGTTTTTTTTTTAAAAATAAAACAAGGTGTTTCTTTTAAAAAAAGTACTTTAAGAAAACACAACTGTATAACAAGTTTTTATCCAGTTAAGAGTTACGGCACCAATGACAAAAGGTCTGCCCTGTAGAGGCAAAGTGGGACTGGGAAGTATCGTCCTGAGCCTTCTTTGCTGGTACTATTCCATCATTTGTTTGGTAGGTCTGAAGATAAACCTTATTTCTGATGACCTTACCGAGGGATCGAAAAGTGAACCTGTGCCTCCACTAATGAAGATAGTATAATCGCTGCTGCAGAAACATTTTTCTCATTCAGGAATCATGAATGAATGCCCTGATCTAGCCTAACGTCCCGCTGTTGTGACTAGGTTAATGGAGATGAGTGAAAGGAACAGATGAATGAAGATAATAGAATTGTTGGAAGGAGAGTAAGAGAAAATTGAAGTATCATGAAGAAACCTATACACACCATTAATAAACATTTGGTTGCTCACCGAAACCAGCTACACACAAGGTACTTGTCCAACACAAAGCCCACATGGAACTGCCGGGATTTGAACCAAAGAGGTGAACGAATATCCAACAGATCTAATACGTGCCGTGCCGCGATTGAAGAATGAATACATTATTTTTTTCCCCGTCAACTTGTTCGCAAAGTTAAAAAGAAAAAAAATCTTACTGGACAGATTTCAATCAGATGATGATCGCACAGCCACCGTAAACTCCTGTTTCCAGGACCTTCTAAAAAACGTAACGTATATTCTGGATACTATACAAGCACTGCGATCCAACTGAATTGTGTGTTTATTGTAGCTAAAGAAGGCCGCAGCACTTGAGAAAAAAAATATTATTAATTAATTATTTGTTCAAGGAAATGACACAAGGAGGGGATTGAGCCTCCAACTCCGAGGTCACATCGGCCCTAAAGATGAAGCTAGGACTGGGGAAGCAAGTGGACCTGGCCTGAGAGAAGGTACCATCCCGCCGTTCGCCTGGGATAATTAAGGAAAACCTTAGGAAGGCCGGTTCATCCCTACTCTCGATCTACCCAAATGCCGCGTGGCAGGCAGAAGTGTCGAAAAATAAAATTACTTCAAAGACGCAATTACATTCTTTAATTTTTACGTCGCGAAGTTTTTAACTAACCCCCGCAGATCACATTACAAGAAAATAAAGTTGCACCCACGACGCTTCTAAATCCTGATATGAACGTTATTTGCCCCCCTTATTTTTCAAGCGTAGACAAAAGCTACCAACTATAAAATGTAAAAACTGATTTTTTAAGTTAAGTTCATATTCATGCAGTATTTGGTCAACAGCAGACACGAAATGGTTTAATTAATCTATCGGTTTTTTCTCGAAGTGAAATCCGGGAAGAGACGTTGAAAGACGAATGTGTATTAAGTTATATAAGTTCACATCATAAAAGTACAGAAAATCTACCTTAATCCATCAATTACTTAGAAAATTAATATTTAAATGCGAGTTGTAAATAAGTACAGATTAAAATATTGCTGTCTGCATGTAGAAAAAATACAACAATTAATGGTAATAATTAGAGTGTATATTTGGTCTCCCTGCTAAGCACCTAGTTTAAACAAAACAAAAAAAAATGTTTCTGGTTTGTTTTCTTTAAAAAAAAACTTTTTTATCAACCCTGCTTTCCTAGTAAAGTATCTGCTAGAATTAATCTACTATGAAGTACTTTAGGAGGTATACAAAGTTATAATTTAACGGTGTAAACCACCCCCGCCATCCTGGTATGCACTTTCCATTGATTTACATGGGAATTGGTTTACTCGTCTTATATCTCTCAGGAGCGTAATTTTCAACTTCTGTTTTCGCCTAGTTTCTCGTCATGATATCTATGACTCGTGCTATTCTGTAGAAATGCAATATTTTACACACGAACAGTATTATTTCTCCTTGACATATTGTGATTTATATAGCAAACTATTAATAATACATTATACTTATATATTTGAAGAAACTTCACAAACCAAAACCCTCCAAGAGTCAACATAACCACCACGGCAATTTTCGCGAAAGCGGAACTTGAATATTCTACTTTTGAGAGGCATAAAATGAGTAAAACAGTTCCCATACAAATCAATGGAAAGGTCATACCAAGATGGCGGGGGTGATCTACATCGTTAAACGTATAGCATGACAAGGATTTATCACAAGCATTCTATAGCATTGATGTCGACAAAAGTTGACATCACGCAGCGTACGAATTCACTGAAGAAAATTTTGCCTATCTAAAAAATACGGACTATTCCACTTCAATTACATTTATTTGACAGAATATGTCGTTCCAATTGCAAGGACAAATCCTATGATAGCATTATGAAAAATCGTTTTGTGCTGTGCACAAGGGCAAAGATATGAAAAATAAACAGTCTACTCTTATCCAGTTCATTCGTTACCCTAAACTTATCTAACCTTACTCCACTTCCTTGACTTGGGTGTTTTTAGAGGTCATTCTGGTATAACGTTATTTCTTAATGGCCTAACTTACTTAGCCTAGCCTTCCCGAATGAAGTGGAAATAGTAACTTAAATAGCGGGCCTGAAGACTGCAACGACATATTATTTCCTATGTAACCTAATTATGCCATTCTCAACGTAAACTAACAAAATCAAAGGAAGTAGACCTCTATCTTCTGCGCAACTAGTGCTGTAAAAAAATACTGGGTGTTATCAATCTACTCCCAAGTAGGCCTATGTAAATATAAGCAAAAGTCACTAAAGAACTATGGCTAAGCCAAATGTGCCTTAAGGGTATGAAGTATTAAATTCAATTCACTAAGGCACTAGAACAGAAATTATAATGGTAGAAGTTCAAGAGTGGAATACATTAAATAGGATAAACTTAACTCTATGGCCTCTAGCTCCTGTCAGTTACTGAGACACATACACGCACTATATCAATCATTCCCTTGCAAATAATTATTACACACAGTTCTACAAATAATTATTATACAGTTCTAGCAACAGCCAGCAAACCAAAAAGTGTTACAGAAAGCCACAGGTAATTACTATTTTGTTAAATACGCACTCGAGTTAATCAACAGATACAAACATGGTGGAGTACGGAGAAATTTGTACTAATGACAATTTCGTAATAACACGTATTTTCTGCTACTAAAGACACAACGTTGAGAGGGCGTTAGACTTTTTTCATTATATGCGATGCACATGACATTTTCTATGTGATCACCAAAACGCGAAGCTTCTAGACAGTCTACGTACTTATCGCTCGTTCACCCTCATGTCACACTTCCATGACTCGAAAATTTGCTGTTCAACATTTCCACACGGGTCAGAAATATGGTTAAGTTTTACTTTATCTACACCACACTATTGACCAATATTATACGGCAAGCATCAGTCGTTCTTAAAAATTAATTGCCACTGTTACTTCTATACGCACAAACCGAAATGTAACTATCCAGAAAATAGTATAATAACCCCACGAAAATAATTAATTCGGAAAATACGCACTCCACTCCATTCGGATATAGTGACACGCGGAGGAATACTAATGGCATAGCGAACATTCGTCATATCCTATTGTAATTTCATTTGCCGAATTCAGTCTTAAATTAGTGACCACTGGAACGTGGTTAGGTAAGGTTAAGTGCGGTCATACCTCTTTACATTTTTCACTCTCGGAGCCAGTCAATTAGCGCGTGAAAGAAAATGAGGGTTAACCAAAGCAGTGACGTACAAACTTTTAGAAATTTACAGGATGAATTGAGATAATTGTGTGATGTTTGCGAGTAATAGAGAGGAAAATAGTAATGTGGGTAACATTATAAGTGAGTAATAATATCGTTGTAACGTGTTTTTAAGATACTTTAGGACGCACTGCATGTTGTGGCGGAAGGAACTATTGTGCGTAGTTACATTTGTTGTCATGTGGAAAGCGGTACGGCAGTGTTGAAATGGCGCGTCTTTGTTATGGTTATGACATTTCTTGCGTTAGTGTTATTGAATGGTATAGAAATGTCGAGTGAATGTACATTTTTAAGGTTATGTAGCGGAGTATTTATGTAAGAAAAGGAAAAGGCCCCGAAGCAATTGTACACGACTTTCTAATGGAAATTGGGAGAGTTAACACGCCTGTGTGCTGAAGGTAAGTCAAAATATATTTTGTAAAGATACATGACCGCACCTAACCTCCACGTTCATATGATCAGTAATTTAAGAATAATTTACGAAAAATGCAATAAAGAAATTATTAATGATAAATGTGAACATAAAAATATTTTTTGTAAAGATACATGACCGCACATAGCCTTACCTAACCTCCACGTTCGTATGGTCACAAATTTATAATAATCTACGAAAAGTGCAAGAAAACAATTGCATAAACCGCTCGCCTCCCATGAACACGTAATGTGTGTGTTTTAAGTGATTTTTGTTCGGTTCTCGTGATTTTAAAATTGGTCCGTCACTACTATAGTAATGCCGAAAATGACCCACATTCCCACCTATGGCGGATGCATATATCTACGTATATCATCCTGATAAGTTTGGAGGACTCTAAGTTATTTTAATTTGTGTTGCAATACTCCTACACACTTTGGTAACATAACCTTTCTCCCGTAAATTTTACTTCCTTTGGTGTAGATAAAGTAAAACGAACGCGAAAATAATATATATCTTGTAAAATTCACATTTCTATTTTTCTGGGACAGGGGGCTGGGCTTTAGTAAAATTTATTCTCTACAATATGCCGCGCGCTACACTTAGCCTGAATTTTGTGAGGAAACATAACTTCTACTGATCAGCACAGCAAACTTGAAACTATACGCTAGAAGCTTTAGTTGTCTCCACAAATTATTCAGATCAAGTTCCATAAATAACGTACTTTACGTGTGAAATGCAAATAATATATGGAATGGGAGAAGCATGAACCGAACTTCGAGTTCTTGCTGAACTGCGTGACAAATGACAATACTTTTCCTAATCAGATTTTTAAAACTTAAAAGTGTTACTGTAAACGAAAAATTGTTGGCAACCTGAATCATCATGCAGTTTGACGAAATACACAGGCCATACAGCTTTGAAACTTTGTTTTCATGATCTAAGTCATTTGATATATCATAATTATAATGTAAACATTACTTCCACGAATACCTTGACTGAACCTGTTTATATACTGTAAACCTTTTGTCAAAGATCAACCAACCATACTTCATAATATTTTACAACAGCATTTCATGGTGCATTTTGTGTTTGGTGTACCACATTATTCCCAATTAGCTACTGTATTCATTGAGCCCTTTTTGCCCGTAAGTCGACTGTAAGCTTACTGGACCTCTCTGAAGATAATCCTCTCAATCATCGCGTTTGGGCCCATGTACAGTGGCGTTTTTAACAGACACCGTAAGTTAAGTCGAATTAACATATAACACAACTCCTGATTGTACAAACCGAGTATGTGACGTTAGTGCAATTTCGTATACCTGCATATTTTTGTATTTGAGTCGTATCCTCTTCAATACTTGGGCCGGTGCTTCATCATTTTGTATTATTTCTCTCACACCCGCTCCCACTATTCAACATGGCTACTCAGCTGGACAAAAATTCCCAATAGTCAACATCATGTAAACAAACGAAAAGCGAATTCCATCACCACGAAATTCAACAAAGCATCCATTCAAGAGGGTCCATGAGGGGGACAAGGGGGTGCTTCCCCCCGCCCAGCCAGAGAAAATTATACTATGCAAGATAGAAAACAAAATAAAATGTTTATTTGTCCTTTCTATATATTTTTTATTACTTTGTATTTTATTTATTTATTGTCAACACAACAAGCTTAATGTCTCGATATTTAAAATGCTCATTTACAGACATTTTTATTACAATACTTCTAAATGTCCTAAGGACGTCTGTGGGCAATACAAATAGTTCATCCCGTATGGAGGTCCCCTGGATGTCTCCGGAAAGCCGTGTGGGATTACCTATTTTTCTATAAATTAAATCGACCTTACTATTATTATTATTTAATTAATTATAACTATACGAAGGATATGACGTAGCAAATAATCAAAGTGCTAATGAAAAGTGCTTGGATGACTGCGAAACTGTTGTGTTTGTTGGGACGCGCTGTTCATCACTCTTTTGTTTTATAACGCTAATTATAGCCAGGTGGCGCAACTGTCATTCAAGACTTGTTTTGAATGTTGTGTTGTTCTTTGCCCTGCTCAAATTCAAGATATTCGTGCAAAAGAAAAGATTTGATAGCTTAGAACTAATATAATTTAATTACTACGCATAGTTTAGAGGTAAGCATATGTCAGTTCATATTGTTAAGTGCATAGATGTTTTAAGACAGCTAGGATATTGCGTAATTATTAATTTCCCTAAATTAGCTCGTGAAGCTCAAACTGTCATTACCTTATACCTTGAAGAACATGCTTACCTCACATTAAATGAGGGGAAAGTAACATCAAGTACAAGCGAGAAAATTTTGTTGTTGTAACATACACGGAAAGATCAAGACACCTGCCGTGCTCAGCATTATTTGACGGTGGGCGTATGTACACGTTTACTGAATTGCGTATTTTAAACAAAAAGAGCTGAATTTGCTTTCAGTTTAAGGTGGTTAGGTATCTTTGGCTCAGGACGAATGGATGATGATAGATCGATATTTCAGTAGGGGATGGAAACTTAAGAGATTATGATCAGAAAGGAAAAAAATAATACTTGGTAGTCATTTAACATGCACCTCCAAAGCAAGAATGTAGATAACGGGTCCACCCTAAGCTAATGCACGAAAACAGTTTCGTTTAAGACTGCCGATGAACAACAAGGCTGTAAAAGTCAGTGTGTAGGTAGCCCATGAGAAATTTTCTAATTTCGAAATATCTGGCAATGTGATTATTACGAACCACCATACAATTCGCATTCGAAAGGTCGTGGGTGTGCGCCCACCGGCCGCCCATCCTACTGCATGATGAGGTTTTTCCAGGGGTTTCCCCTCAGTCACACCAGGCAAACGCCGGGATGGTACCTACAAACAAGCTTTAGATAACTATCTTGCAACTCCTTCCGGGCTGAGCCTGAGATTCCTAAAGGCCTTAAATAAATTTAAGAAAAACACTACGCACATTTCAAATAGCTGCGTGGCATGTTTTGTTTGTCACGTTGTGCAAATAGTAAATTTGTTTGCTAATCCATTAATGAAAAAACACCTAGGCCTAAATATTCTAACCTAACCTAGAATCGAAATGAATACCTACCCTTCCCTGTGCGAGTTTTCGGGGTGCAGATAGTGCAACTGGACTTCAGAATTGTGAAACGTCATTTGTTCGTTCATGAACCAAAACCTTACTCTGTAAATTAATGCACTACTTAAACAAATGAATTATAAAAGTGTTTTTCTATTTTCCACACTCTACTATTTACACGCATTGCATGACCGCAATATTTTCGTTACCTTTGTCTGCGATTTATGGCGAACTATATTTATTTTGACACGAATATGAACTATTTATTTTACCTTTCCATGCACCCACTACAGCCAGTTAGGTAGTATGTGACAGAATAGAGAAGTCAGGTTAGATTTTTTAATTATTACGTATTCTTGCTGCTACCACAGGCTATTATAAGTTGCCATTTACGCACCAATCGAATTCCACGACCATTATATTTACGTTCACTTTGTTTCTGATTTATAGAACACTATTTTGTCCCGAATGTTATTTATGCACCCACTACAGGTTAGTGTATGCCTGAGAAAAGTCCGGTTAGATTATTTTTTGTCTTGTTAGGATGGGTTGAATTATGTTATGCCTAGTTTCTAACTTCTTGTGCATAATTACTAATGAAATTGTGATTTTTTGGTGACCAACTTTTTTTTTCTTGGTTAAGGATAATGTAAAGCAACAATCTCCAACACGAAATTGCAGCACTATCTCCGTATATGTCTAATGAATTTTTATCGTTTCACGAAATTTCAATGCTGCTACTACAAAATCCAGTCTAGAGAGTTCTAGCTTTTAGGGAAGAAAATTCATAACCAATTCAAGATATCTTTGGGACGTCATTTTGCTATGTGGGATGTCGAGTGAGCGATAGCGAGCGACGACTTGTTAGAGAAAGCCAGGTTCGAATTCTTTTTTTTTTTTT
>JAGDQP010010027.1:9714-57091 GCA_022664845.1 Lepisma saccharinum
CCCTGACTCACCTGGCACAGTAAGAAAGAGATGGGAGCAGACGTACATCTCCATCCTTTCCGCCAACCATGAACCCGGCCTCAATTGCCTGTGACTCTTTGCAACGCAGTGCCGTCTTCTTCTTCCTTTCTCTTCCTTGTTCCGTCTCTAGTTGCACTTCTATTTTATTCTATCTTTCTATATTGCTTCTTTGTTCTCCCCTTTATCATTGTTGTTGTTGATATTATTATTATTATTATTATTTCCCCCTCCCCTCCGATTCTTTACCTTCTTCTTTCTTCAGGAAGCCCCTTACCTGATCCTAGTAACCTTTGCACTTTCTTCTCCACTTGGTGTTTTATCCGACCCATCTAGTCATTTTCCCGCCTCCATAACCTGGCCACACTGTCACCCAGCTTCATTGGCAATATGGCATTTCCTTAACACCACTCCCGCACCTGTCCGCTCTATCCATTTTCCTTCCTACCAGTTGAAAACGCAATTGCGGAACGTATTAATTTTCTATAGTGTTTGTGAAGTTCGTGTGCTCCTATCTCAAGATTTCACTATGTAAGTATTTTTTTTTTTGTTTTTTAAATATATAAACTAGCCAAAATGTGAAAGACCTCCCAGTTTCAGAGTCACCAGGTTACATACGGCCGTACAAATCAAGTTCGCTAAACTGAAATCTGAAATTAGCTTCTTTCTACCTGCTTTCATTGAGACCATAGCGTCAATTCTTACAAGGGAAAAAGCTTACCCCCCCCCCCCCCCAAAAAAACTTCTCCCCCAAAGAAACTACCAACCTGCGCGGGTATGGACAGTAAGCTGGAACTCCGGAGCTTTGGATTGGAGAATATACGACACAAATAAAGTAAACTAAAGCAAACTAAGTACCATAGATTAGTTAGCGCGCGCGCGGAGTGAATGAAGAATGAAGAGAAGTGAAGTGTGTGTGAAAATTGAAGTAGTGTCTAGTGTGGAGGGAGGAAGAAGGAAGATGGGATTCCGCCGGATTCGCCCCAATCCGTCTGGATATGGAGGAAGAAGACTTCCAGCGGCCTGCGGTCGACATCAACCGGATACCCCCCTACTTAGGGTAGAGATGACTGTGTGTGGACGTATGAATGAGTTAGATTAGGTATTAGAATAGGTTAGGTAAATGGGGCGTAATTTGAGGAATTTGAGTAACGTTGATATAGAGAATTGCTTTTATATTATTTAATATAGGATTATATTATCATTATTGATATTTGCATTAAACTCTTTTACAGTGAATTTCTTAGGCAGTGAGGTAGGAGGAATGAGATAAAATAAACATATAGCAAATTAAAGTAAACAATTTTAAATTGATTAATTAGTAAGTATTGCTGTATGAGTGAACTTAAACGAACAAAAACAATACAATAATAAAAGGGAAATGAAAAAAAGAAAACTAAATAAACATTAAATTTAAATAAATTGACAAACTAAATAAGAAATAAGTTAAATTAAACTCACATTAATTAATATTGTAAATAGATTAAGAATACGCTACATCTCGAGTGGGATGCTATTGTAAAGTGGAAAATAAAAAAAAAGCAATAAATCCTCCCAACTCGCGGAAAATGAAATGGCCCAGGTTAGTCCAACCGGGAACTGGGTCTAAGAAATAAATCCCCAACCCTCCCATTACAAGCTAATTTTGAGCAAATAGGTCCTTCTGACTTCCTGCCTCGATGCCGAGGAGGGATCGAGGCGGGGAGACAGTAAATGGGGATGGTGTACCCCAATGCCGTGGAGAACACTTTCAGTTCGTTATGCCCATCAGCATGCGAAACGGAATTGTGCAAATGCTAAGAGGTGGGGATGGTATGAGAGCCCCCGAAAGAAAAAAAAGCTAAAGAAATTAAAAGGACCTGACAATTTTAGAGAAATAGTTTTCCCCAACCTTTCAGACCAGTAGTCCAACAGCGTGTAGCTAGTCGTCGTCCCCATCACAAAGTGATGTATCTCATTTTATCACAGGGGAGCGATTTAAAGGAAAGTACCTTCATGTTCTTGTAACCTACTTTTGCGAATAACTTATCATTCAGATACGTCGATTTGAGATAAGAAAATATACCAAAAATGCCATATTCTGACGGTCCTAACTCAAAACTGCAAATTTTGAGACACGTCACATTGTGATGGGGGTGACGTAGTCTCTGTCTAACTTGCAGTTACTGAGATCTGGAGGGAGGAGTACAAACGTATTCTTAAGACGAAGAACACTAACAAAATATACATGAAATGACAGTTTTCGAGTCATACCGTCATAAACAACAGTACAAATCAACGATACTGAACACAAATTTGAAACAGTGTCTGCTTTTAATGAGCCACAGTGACCTGCAAATTTTATAGACAAAGTCAGTTTTCCCCACCCTTTCAGACCATAAGGAATTCAAGGGTGTAGGCTCATCTCTGTCTTTTAGTTACTGAGATCTTGGGATGATACAGGACATAATAAACTGTACCTATATACATATGGGACGCTAATAATTGTCGCTTTAATGTAATTTTGAGCGGCCGTAAGTACAGAAAGTGCCATGTATGCTAATCTATAAGGCATATGGTAAACTTTTACATCAACTTGGAGGAAAAATTACCGTAATTTCGTTCACTAAAAGTGTTAAAATATAACCAAGAGTTAAAAGTGCGGCCTATAAAACTCAGTAAATACACCAACAACATAAAGAAAAACACCAGTTTCCTTGATGTAGCTCACAACACTCGCGCGAAAAAAGTTACAGGTACACAACATTAAAAAAAAGCAGTACTTTTCGATCCTTTCAGAATACAATTGAAATTGTCACTTTCCCACATCGACAAAATATCTGCTTCTGTCGTGCCATAGCTATACGGGTAATATCGTAACCGTATTTTTGTCTACAAGGAAGTGTAACATATTTCACAATTAAAACACGATTTTTTTTTTAAAAAAGTCTCTCGTGTATAATGGGGGAATTTTGGAATAAAAACAATGCACGTTATGTACGAGCGTATACGGTATATATACCGTATTGTTGATTTTTCTCCAACATATACTTTCCATACTAACGGCCTCTCAAAATTTACATAAAAGCAGTCATTTTTTAGCTTAGCATCCATCATCTTCTCACATATCCATGACAGTTCTACAATATGGCCCACTGACCACGCTTGGTTGTATTTACGTATTCCCCGATCTATCTTTTATTCTTTTTCCTTCTCTCTAGATCTGGGTTTGATTTGTCGTCGTTCACAATTAAGCTACTTGACGTGTAGCGAAACGGTGAAACTTAATCTCTTCTATAAGCAATGCTATGGAGTCTACAAACACCACGTACATAAACACATTTTTAAATTAAGTTCACTTTACTTCATAGCAAACCCTGGAACTAAGTGATCGTAGCTAGTTGTAATAACAAAAAGATCAAAACAATAGCATTTTTCTTATCTTATGAAGATTACCCAAGCTTAACAAAATATTAAGTTTAACCATTCTGTGAAACATCGCCCACAGGCACGTATAACAGATAGAAGTAGAATACGAAGATAAATGTACTGTATTTCTGCACACGAAAAAAAAATCCAATCTTGATACGCAATCGAATTAGTATCAAAGTCGGTTTTACCTGATTTCTTTTAGGGAAGCGGGGAGTCACTGTAGACACCTTCCTACTCTACAATTAATCTCATCTAAGTTGCCAATTTTGTAGCCATTCGCTAAAAAGAATAAATATGTAACGCTGGAATTCTTACTGTCTCAAAGCATTCGTTGACAAGAAATATGCTTTTTGCAACAAAAATGGAAGATATGTTCTAATCGCAATCACAACAATTGTGTCTTTTGAGGGTAATTAATATTACGAATGCGCCAGTTTCTTGCAACAGACATTGAGAAATGTATGACAAAAAGTATCGCTAATTATGACAGCATTCGTTTTGTTTCTTTATGAGTAAAATGCAGGCTCTGTTCACTGACCATCATAACAACTCACCTATGACGTTGTTACAACCCATACAAAATCATGTGGCATTCTAATGTGTTTATCTTTGTTACAAGCTAACACAATAACATTCACAGTAAATTCTTTGCGTTTTTAATGATTTCTTTGCACTTATTATTTAACAACAGTCAATACAAGATTTACTTACTTCTCATCACACTGAAGGAATTATACTCAAACAAAACAAACAGCAAACCTATAAAATGTGTACCTGTTTCATACCTCACTCTGCTCGCAAGACCCTCAGACCATGGGAACCCAGTAACCCGTTGTTCTGCTTCAGATGTTTTTCCAGAAAAAAATTTCTGTACGTATTCTTTAGTATGTACAGTGCATGCTAGGTCTTCAGACACTTGTTGCGGTTCTAACACCTATAAGAAAAAAGGTTTATAAGGTTTTCTAGAATCTTTGTAGTGTAAACATTAAGTTAACTCCACAATATTCACTGCACAAAAAACATTGTTACGCATCGCATATCAAAAAACACTAGTGCGATATACTAGAGCAGGAATCAAGTTTATACGCTTCGTGTAGATCATACACCATATTATTATAGAAACGTGTACAAAACTGATACGATATCCTGAAGTAATATGGAAAGGCTGTTTTAATTATCTAAAAATGAATGTAGTGTAACAGAATACACTGAAGTGCGTTTATAGAGCTAGAAGTATAGCTTTAAAGTATTTAACCTCATAAGTCTATAAAAGCAATAAAAAAAATATCCCTGCGTAACTCGAAGATATTTGATAAAATATCCATTCGTAAAAAATATGAGAAGAAAATTAAATGGAACTGAAAACGTTAGTACTGGAACTGGTTGGTCTGAATCGAGATTCAAGCATTCTGCACCTGGTGATCACTTATGCAAATGAATACTCAAGTTTTATGGTTATTTAGCATGTAACTGGTGATCCTGAAGCATTTGTTAATGTCCTGTAAGAAGGGGTTATGGAAGAAGTTTTACTGAGATGAATTCTTCCCGGAAAAAAGGCAAGACCTAGCACCACCACCAGAATAAATACCAGAGAAAGACATTCTGACTCAGGTTTTTATGGAGTCACATCAGGTAAATGCCGAGATGGTATCTCCCGAATCTTTTTCTCTACCCTATCCCGGCCTGAACCATAGATACCTAAAGGACATAAATAAATTCAAAACCAGATAAAAAGGGTATATAGACGCTAGACCTGGCTTTAGTGATTTAGTCGATAAATAGCAACAAACCATTTGCTCCACAAAGGGCCGTTGCTCAATCTCGGCTTAAGGATTTAAGCTCGAACTTGGAAACAATTTGCCGTTGCTCAATCGAGGCTTACTACTAAGCGTCAGTTCTAAAATCGACCGCTTAATTTCTAGTAAGCGCTACGTTGAGGCCAAGTCTGATTTTGGTTAATGAGAGTACGCAAAATGAGAGTTGGCCTCAACTTAACGATGACTAGAAGTTTAGCGGTCGGTTGTAGAACTGAACCTAAGAAATACTTAAACTTTTACTTAATTTGAGAGGAACCTGAACTGATGCTTAGTAGTATAAGCGGAACTTAACGTCGGAGCAGTGGAGAGGTAGTTCAAGGCAAATATGAGCGAGACTTCAAGCGACGACAAGCAAGAAATACAGTAACTGGAATTATTGATTTATTGAAGAAAGAGTTCATAGACAGAGAACAAATTTCCTCTGTTTTAAATTATGCGTTTTTTTCTTTTATTTATTTATATATTTATTACTAACTATTATTTATTTTTTATTATCTATTCTCATCATTAAATCAAAAGGAAATCGAAATATAAAAGCAGAGCAATTTTCCCAGTAGAACACAACCTAAATTATAAGAACAAACTAAATAAATTAATTCAAATCTTCTGGAGGAAATCAAGAGAGAATATGATGGAGAGAACTGGTGTGTAGGAATGCCACAAGACCCACCGCTCATCGCATATAAGAGACCAAGAAACTTGAAACATTGCCTAACACAAGCAGCCATCACACAAATTAAATGATGATGTACAAGATTTAACAAAGAAAGAACTCAACAGAGAGGAATTAGGTTAACAGTATACCTAGGTACCAAAACGCGTAAGCCAAAAGAGAGAACTGTCACTGACAAACATGAAAACGGCTGTATTGAATACCAAAATCTATGAGCATACTCTCCTAGTATTGCAGAATTTCGAGAAGCTGAATACCATCAAAGAAACCGACAGATAATAGGAAACCATCAAAGAAACCGACAGATAATAGGAAACCTCAATCTCAAAAAGAAGACTGGGAAGCCACAATAAATGTGCCAAAAAACAAGGAGCAGAGCTGAGCCATCAAAAACCAAGTGAAATAATTGAAAATGAAAATAAATTCTAAGACCAATCACAGAAAAATAGATCTGAAACTAGAGTTTAAAGGGAACTCGATAAACAAGTAATGAAATCCACTAATGGAGTCCATACAATCCTAGATAAAAAGGGATGTTGATAGTACGCAAGCACACTAAACTAAGAGCCACACAGAGAACTCGTGTATACATATAGTGGAAGTTGATCCACTACACTCGTCAATACGACAACAGATGAAGTGGTATCCTCAAATTTGAGAATTTGTTAGCTGATGTGAATGGAAGGCCGAGCTCCAAGAATCGGCCAACACTGTAAAATATACAGATTTCACGTGAAAAAAAAAAAAAAGTGACAAGAATTTTCCTCAAATTTCGACCGAAACACCGGTTTTCTAGAAGTTGGTTGGTTGTTTTTAACCAGGCTGCCATATTGGATTTTGGCCGCCATACTGGATATCCAGAGCAATTCTGACTTTGACAACCGTAATACTTGAATTGAGCGTACTATTTAATGTAAAACTAGCCAGGCTGCCTAAATTCCTCAAAAATGTCTAGAATTGGAATTTTTGAAGAAAAAAAAAGGTTTAGTCTGCATTTTTGTTATTACTGCTAAACGGAAATAAATTAATTCTGGACAATATTTCTCACTCACGATTTCTTCAAGTGTTTCAAACACAGCACGGTAATTGCAGTATAAACAAAGATAATAATAATAATAATCAGTGGCGAATTCTCGGGACAGACAGGGTAGACAGGCAAATGTGTGATAAATATATTTAATTACATTTGTTCTTACTGATAATGAGCTTTGATTTGATATATTATCACGAAAACATCAGCCATATGTTCTTTTATGATATAAAAATGTAAGAAATAATTTTAAATGTTAAAGAACTATAACGTTTAAAATAATTACGAACGCTTTTACTAGCTCGAAAATGGTTGCATCCTTTTGCTCACACGCACGGCACTCTAGTAGCAGCAAACAACAGACAAAAACTGAACAGTTCGTCGAGCGAAGAGACTTGTTCCTCAATCAGTCTCCTACGCTTGGTATCCCTCGCGTGTGTATGTATATGGCTCTACTCAAGTTTTTTAAAGGGCTACCTTTAGGCATGGATTTATAAATGGGCCCACTGGGCCGGGCCCAGAGCGCCAAATTTTAGGGGGCGCAATTATGACAGAACAGCGTTGCAGAACAGAGCACGACAAAACAGCGCCGGCCAAAGCAGTGCGGGTGACAAAATACCGGTGATCATAACGGAGCGTGCAAAGGGTCACTGTCAAAACAGTGCTAAACAGCAACTGATCGAAAGTCTGCATATCGTGGAAAGCCAACCTCGGTCAGATCCAGTGACCTCTATCTAAAAGCGATAATGGGCTGATAGATGTCATTTAAAAACATTAATTTATGAAGTATCAATCATTCATTTCCAGGCTAAACCAATATCGACAAAATTTTCTGTTCTAACTTAGTTTTACGCATGTTATCGCTGTATGGCCCGTTTTTAGGTTTCAGCAGCAGGTGCTGTAAGTCTTATACAACCGCTCTGTCCGTCCGTCTGACTGTCGACAACTCGGAAACTCTTACAGCTAGGAATATGGTTGAGTCGTTGGAAAAATCTCGGCGAGGCCAGTTCAAATCCGTACCATTCATCCAGATCTCAGGGGCGGGTCCGGAAATATGAGGGGTGGGCAATTTTCAACTCAGCAACTACTAGGGCTAAAAAGGTGGTTGATATGTCGCTGGAAAGGTATCAGCGTGGTGAGCTGAAACCTGTATAGAAAATCAAGATCACAGAGGCGGATCCCGAGGAATGGGGAGGGCAATTTTCAACAAAACAACTACTAGTAAAGTGAAGGTGTTTGAGATGTCGTTGTAAAGGTCTCGGCGAAACGAGTTAAAACCGTATATATCACCAGATCATTGGGTCCCGAGATACGGGCGGGGGCAATTTTCAACTCATTGTTATTACCATAATATTTAATTTATTATGGGAGGCGCCAAAATTTACTGTGCCTTGAACCCTAAATCCGGGCCTGGCTACCTTCTTACAGTCGCACATACTTTGCAGCGAGACTTATCTCTCCTCATACTGCGCAAGTATGTTTTGCTCGCAGCCAGTGAAGAGAAGAAAAAATGTTTCCCGGGATTTTGCTCACTGGAAATTACAGTTTTAATAATATTTATCGCTGTGGACATTTTCTTCGGTGTTGCATTGTCAGATACGATATATAATGGTAAAGAGGTATTTTCTACAAAAAATAAGTAGAGGATGGAAGAATTCGTTTCCAAAATTTCCCTACTTGCCAATTGTAAGTGGAAAGGAAATTCTTGTTGGGTCACTCTTGTATCTTGTGTATTCACTTCTAACGCTTCGTAACTAAATCTAGGATAGTCTTTCAATCATTTAGAAATATTAAATATTAATTTAGTAAATTAAATTATAACATCTGACCATGTGGTGGTCAAGAGTTTAGCGCGCTCGCTTTCTATGTGTGCAGTCAAGAATTCAATTGCCACTGGGATCCATTGAACGAAGTGGTTCGGAGCCTACTTTACCAAAAACTGTAGGCTCAGTCCTTGAAAGCATACCAGCTCGTTCAGGAAGTTAATAACAATTCAATCATTCAATTGTAACTTTTCTATTGCTGATATAGAACTTTTACCCATCTTATCCTGATACCGTAACTCGCTAGCGTTTTCCACTGGTAACATAAGGATTTAACCTTTCCTCAGTTGACTTAGCTCACGTCAGGACACGATAATTCTGGTTGTAAGAGGAAATGAAACTATTGTGTAATTTGGTGAAAATTAATGCTTTTGCTTTAAATTGGAAAGTAAAACAATTAGCCAACGTTTACACAATTAGAGATCACTGAACTTGAAACTGTGGTACCAAAACTTTTTCAATTTGCGGCCTTTACGAAATGAACATTAACATCTGTAGTAGTAAAATAAAATTATGAAGTTTAATGTAAACAATTACCTCAGAAGAATTTATGAGCAAATTTTGAATTATTAAAGTGAACGTGGGAGTTCGGAATGTATTTAAACATTTTATTTCTGGCACTCACAGGACCTTTAGGCTAAAGGATGTATCGTCTTTCACTTTTCTATTTCCGTCAAGAAAGAGATATAGAAGCCAAAGCCTCTTTATCAAAGGTACAGGCACTCGTATGGAGGAATGAGCGGAGCAACCCTTGAACCCAAACTCCCTCCTCAGCGTTCTCTAAAGTCAGCCATGTCAATATTCGACCACAGGGGCTGGGTGGTTGAAGCTTATCTACACGAAGTTAGCTGAGGTAAGAGAGTTGCGTCCTTTCTTTAAAAATACTAGCTGATTTTGTTTTTAATATCATGCAATTTTCAAGAAAAAATATGATTGCTAGTAATTGACTCGAAATTCAGGAAAAATTTCCTTAAACTTTTGATTACCCCCTTTTTTCATTCTATATGTGATGTATATTGTCTACCCACTTATTTATGCTACGCTTCGCCACTTACGATAATAAAATATTATTATTGTACTTTAGTAATAATAAAAAATAACACATTTTGCGAAAGAAAATCTGAAAATGTTAAAATTTCTTAATTGATTTTCGTAAAATTGCTAACACTTTCAAAATACAAGGTTACACACTGCTTGTGCTTTCGCTTTTTCACACGAATGCTGATCTTACCTCACCACTCCTTACTGTTTATCTTTTACCCATCAAATTTTGAAGTATTATAAGGTTCACTTTAGGCTTGCAAAACGTGGCATTTTCAGGCGTTTCAAGTGGTCTACGAAGGAAGTAGCTAAACTGAAATATTACTCATTATCATATTAATAGAAAAACAAAGTTATAACTATTACAATCAAGTTGAGGCACTTTCGCGTTTCGTTAAAGTAAAAAAAAAAAGCTGGGGAAGATTCGAACCCATGACCCTTAGAGGTATAAAAGTATTGCACCCCACGAAACCTCAACGTTTAGATGAGACATGAAATAGTGATAAATACAACACAAATTGAGATAATGCATGCTACTTATTTAAGTCGTTTCTATTGTTTATAATTTGTTTCATATGCTTAGTGTTGTAAATAGAAAATAAAAGCGTTCGTTTTTTCTAAAACTTCAGGTTTTTTTTTCTTTTTAGGAAAAGAAAAACATGAGCCTTCTGATGTTTCTTTCAAGGCAGTAATTTATAATAATGCTAACGTCTCTTTAAGAAAGAATTACTTTTATATACATGGTGGTTATTTATTTTGTGACTCGAAATTCCTTGGGTTTTCCAGATTTTCTCTGATAACTTTTTCCAAATTCCCGGAGTTCTTGGTATAGTGGAACATGTACAGATGCTTATCAGAATAATGGGAATACCTGAACGAAAGTGCAACTTACCAGATTAATATGGTGTCGGGCCACCTTTCGCCTTCAGAACAGCCTTGATGCGACGTGGGATGGAGGCATAGAGGTTGTGAATGGTACCAAGTGGAATATTACACCATTCCTCGTGCAGGGCATCGGCCAGTTCTGTGAGAGAGGATGGAGGTGGAAATCGTCGCCGGAGTCGTGTTTCCAAGATGGACCACACATGTTCAATTATGTTGAGATCTGGGGATTGGGCGGGCCAGGGGAGGTGTTAAACTTCATCCCGATGTTCCTCAAACCACGCTGCAACAACTCCAGCTGTGTGAATGGGTGCATTATCATCCTGGAATATGGCGTCATTGTCCGGGAACAACATCCGGACCATAGGATGCAAGTGGTCTCCTAAAATTGCGACATAATCGTTGGCAGTGATGCGTCCGCGAAGTGTGACCACAGAACCCAATGAAAACCATGATATTGCGACCCACAGCATCACCGTGCCGCCGCCATGTTTCACAGTTGGGCGGAGACACTGCAGATCATACGCTTCTTTGGGCGTTCTCCACACATAAACACGGCCCGTGGTTTGGAATAGGGTGAATGGTGACTCTTCCGACCATACCACACGTTTCCAGTCGTCAACGGTCCAAGTTGCATGGTCGCGGCACCATTTGCGGCGTGCTAAAGCGTTCTGGTCCCTGATGAGAGGTTTGGCCCGTGCAACACGACCCCGTAAGTTCATGTAATGTAATTCGCGGCGGACTGTGATTGTCGAAACAGGTTGGGGGAGGTGCTGATTGAGTTCCTCCGTCACTTGCGCCGCAGTGGCACGACGGTTCCGCGTGACAATGCGCTTTAATACCCGGCGTGCCCTGTCACTGATGCTTTTCTTCCGCCCACTGTTCCGCTTCCCCGATGTGGTTTTCCCGTGTGTTGTGTAGGCCGTCATCACCTTCGACACTGTCCCTGGCGACACACCTAACACACTAGCCACTGCCGTCACACTCACTCCACATAACCGCGCACCAACAATTTGCCCTCTTTGAAACTCTGAGAGGTCTCCCATTTTACACTACCTCCGTCTGCTGCAGCCACTGCACACTCCTGTTCCACGACGCCTGACGTAGTATGAAGACCGACCTAACACACCACCACCAGCAGTCCGGCGCTACGGTCGCCACGACACCACTGCCAACCCATACATCTGACGTGTTGCCAACTACAGGTGTTTCCATTATTCTGATAAGCATCTGTACATAACACCCAATAACATTTTTTTTAATCCCAGCACCACCCAGTTCAAAGATCTTGTACATGATTGGTATTCCACAAGTAAAAAAGAAACAATAAAAAAAAACAGATGATTTCTTTAAAATAGAGGATTTTAACACATTGAAAAATGCCGGTCAGCAGTGGGAATCGAATTCATCACATGCGCTTTACCAGGGCAGTGCTCTTACCAACTGAGGACATGTCTTCCTCATAAATTTCCCGGAGTTTCCCTCATAAATTATAGGTTTCCCTGAGTATTCCCTGAGTTTTTGAGATTTATAAAATTCCCTGAGTATTCCATGATTTTCAGGTCTTCCAGGGTGGTAGACACCCAATATATACGTAATTAAGAAGAAATAAGACATAAATTGTAACGGTGGTGTGAAGTTTATTGCTTTTTTTTTATGCTACTGTGAATCATTTTAGTAGCAGTGACACCTCATGTATTTAATGAGATTAATTGCGTGATATGATGTAAGAGGGATCTCACTACTACTAATATAACGTCCACGGTAATGCCTATTAGCTTTAGTATTAAACATAGCTCACTTATGTGTGAATAAATTTGATACGAGAGAATGATCTATCTTTCTATTTTTCGTTTGTTTCGCATCTTCTAGTTAGTAAAACGCAAGCAATAGCCTGGATCTAGTAATTGATCTTTATAGTATACTAATACTGAACTAATAACCTTGTTCCACAACGAAAAGGTCTTTCGCTATACTGTGATATACGTGTGATCAGTAGTTACAAATCTGTTTACAGTTAAATGGTCTCTCTTTCTACATGTTGAATTTACTGGTTAACTTTACTCTTCACATCGAAAAGGTGTCTTATAGACCCTTGACTTATATGGACTTTATTGATGTTTAACTATTCACATCGAAAGGGTCTCTCGCAGCAGAATATTCCATAAGACCATCTAACCAAAGCATCGAAAGGTTGCCTCTACTCAGCTAATGGCCATTACTAAACAAAAGTAAACCTAAATTGCTTACATGCAAATAACTTATTCCAGGCCGTTCTTTTTCTCTCAAATTTTAAACACGATTCAAAAAAATTATATTAACGGTCATAAACCTCACCACACAAACAATTATGAAAATATATTTTTCGCAGCGAACTATGAATAACACAAGGTCTTTGGGGGGGACTTGTAAAAGCAAATTAAACACAAATTTACGATTTTAGCAATGAAACTGCGCTTAGAAAAGTCATAAGCTCTATCACTCTTATTCTTAATTTAGAGACGTAATCAGTGGATATAATAATTAACTGCACAACAAATATTCTCGACCTTTCTTGGCACAAATTTATTTTTTTCGAGTAACACTGTGGTATCGTATAACCAGGCGAATAAAGCACTGTAATCTTTAATTGTTTTGATTAACTAATTTGGTATTATTTCCACATAAATCAGAATAATATCTTAGTTATGAAATATCCCGCGAAACAGTGAAAAGAAAAGATTCCCAATTAGTTTCCTCAGAAAAAAATATACATGGAACCGAACCAATTAAACCCAAATTGATTCTTCCAATTCCATACATCAGTTTACTCTAATTACCACCAATTAAAAACATCCCCTTGCATCCACATACCACAATTTACTACATTTGAATCCCTTCAGTTAGCCAATTGAGTAACCCAAGATTCTACCAACATGCTCTAATCCCTTTTGATTTACCAAAAACCCTCATACATAGAACCAAAATTTCCCTTTTTTCCATGCGCCAGTTAATACGTTAATGCCATGATAATTAGCTACTAGAAATATAGTCCTTTCAATTAAAAAAGAGAAATTAATTATGCATCTAATCTACTCCAAGAGGAGAAAAAATAGGGATAGGCACATAATACTATTAGAAATAATTGTTCCGACTTACTCCACCCAATTCAGCCACAACAATTCTACTGAGCCCCTTCTATTCGCCCTGAATAGATTCGCTCGCTTACTCTACTCCCGGAAATTCTATTTTCTACAGGTAGAAACAAATATAGATAAGAAAAATTTAAGACAATACATCTACAAGGAATAGCAATGAGAACATCGTAAGAGAGTAATTCTACACAGGAACATTTCTACAAATAGCCATAAATAAACACTTTCGTTTGTTAGATCTTGTATTCAGGCCTCCAGCAAATTAATCAGCACACATCTTAAAAATTGCATAGAAATATTATTTCATAAAACACATACGTTCAGCCGGTACGTAAAATCAATAGACTGAGAATTTTCCAGCTCCTTTTATGAGCTTTTATTATTTCTCCTTCTATCTCTCTCGTATTTCCTTGAGACAAAAATATTCTGTTTGGGTTTTCCATAGAAATATCACAACAAATTTCCTACCTGACGACCAATTCACCGGCTTATCTTTTCAGTCACAATTACGACTTTCCATTTCCATCCGAGCCTCGTATTTAACAATAACCATTCTTTCAACCGATGGCCGTTATTGTAATCCTATTAAATTTTTCCATGGTCTCTCTTCCCAACTGACCACCGCTGGTACTTCACTACGACTGCTGCCCGCGCGAACTCCGCTTTTCCTAACGCTTTCTTTATTCCGAGAAAGAGGGGGGTGAGAACGAAAAACAAAACAAGAGCAGTCACCACATGTGACCGTTGCTCGACTTTTCGTAGCTTGGGGGCAAACGAACACTTTCAGAGCCATAGAGCTTTAGACGTTTCTTTGTACAGAAAAGAAAAACATCTTTATTTTTAAGAAGTCGTGAAAGAACTAAGAAAGAGAACAAAAAAATTAAATGAACACAAACACATAATACACAATTTCAATATACGAACAATAAATACTTTGATTCCAATAATTACTTTGAGTCTGTATATTTCCAAAGTATGGGACGAGGCTTGGAGCCCGGCGCATAAGGGAGCAATGCCCCAAGTTTTTATAGTTAAACACAATGTACTAGTAAAAGCAAACATACATCCCTGCCCTTGAAAAGAAACAGGTTATTTCTCAGAATTTTGAGCTAATGATGATTGATTTTTGCTGATGGTAATTATGATTAAAATTATATATATCTTCCTTGAATAATACCGCAATTAGAAATTCTGATAATTCTGTACGGTATGAGAATTTCGGTAAGAATTCATAGTTTTTCAGTTTGCAGTAAAGATGTCTTCGAAGTTGCATTATCTCTAGGAACTTAAATTCTTCCTATAATTCAAAATATTTCTTTGAAAGAGAAGAGAGGAAAGGAAAGGATACCGGAACGGAAAGGGAGATGTGTTAATGTACGCACGCATGAAGCTGAAGCTGAGGCATTTCTTCATTGTATTGTCACTGGAGATGAATGTTGGTTCATTTCTAACAACGAGACGAAAGAGAACAATGGAATGGTGACATCCTTCGTCCCTCCGGCCAGAAGGTGCGTACTCAAAGGAATACAGGAAAAGTCAAGTTAATAGTTGTTTTGGAATCACAAGAGGCAAATTCTTGAACAATACAAGCCCACAAGTCAAAATGTAAACAGTTCGACCTACTCCAACATTCTGCGCGAAAAACTGAAACCAGCCATTCTGCATGTTCTAGTGTGCTTTTGTTCCATGACAATGACAGACCACACACTACCAATGTCACATTGTCTACCACCGAGGACCTACGGTTTGAGTGCTTACCTCACCCTTCATATTCGCAAAATCTCGCACTTCCAGATTTCCACATTTTTGGCCCACTGAAAAATGCACTAAGTGGATCAAGGTTCCAGAATTAGGAGGAAGTCCAGTCAGCGGTGCATGAGAGTTACCATGAGTCCAAAAGACGTGTTTTTCTGTGGAATCAATTCTCTTGTCACACGCTGGCGTAGGTGCATTGGACTAAAGGGAGGTGGGACTATGTTGAAAAACAGTAATGTAATTATTTTGGTGCTTAGAATAAATATTCTGCAAAAACATATTTCCGGTTACTTATTGAATGAACCTTGTATATCACTAAGAAAGGAAAGTAATTGAAGTTACAATTAAAGATAAAACGGAATGGATCCTTACATCATTATTGTTCCACTTGAAAACACACAAAAGGCACAGCATTAATCACTATATTTATCAGTTCGATCTTTGTCAAGTATGGAGACACACCTGCACAGAGACTAAAGAGTACAGCACTAGTGATACCACGTAGTAGACGACGCATCAAGTTTGGAACAACTGAATAACACATAACGTGTGTGTTTCAGGATAGAATCGTGTAAATGATCGTGTGGAGTGAGTTCCTACACTTGATGGCCAATCAACTTAACCCGTAATCAAAGGAAAGTCCTTCTAGCACTGCGCGAGAACCATGACAAACTTGTACTCCCAGCGAACAAAGGGTCAATCACGGTAATCGTGAACAAAGCTGACTACCTCCGGGAAGCTTAGCGGCTACGATCTGACTAGCACCTACAAACCAACCAGCACAGACCTAACCTACACCCAGAAACAGAGAACTTCTGAATTCAGCACCACTATTGGTGTTCGTGAGGGCATATCCGAAATGCCAATAAAATATCTAAGCCCAGACAGTTTATGTTCCCTAAGATCCACAAACCGGGAAAGTCAGGCGAACTTTACCAGCTATAATTCCCCATATGAATTATAATAATTTCGCTTTTCTTGATTCTTTCCTACAGCCATATGTTCAAGCACTGCCTGGCTATATACGTGACACCTACCACTTTGTAGAAATAAAAATAACCCTAAATTACCACCTCTTCTTTCTGACATACTGCTCGTTACTAAAGAAGTTACTTCCTTGTACACCAACATTCCTCCAGAGACCGAAACCCCATATCCTAACCACGACTATTCGTCTATATCTGGCCAACCTACTTCTCACATGTAACAAATTCACCTTCAACAGCAAATACTACTTTCAGATTCGAGGCAAAGCCATGGGTGCGAGAATGGTCCCTTCCTATGCCAATCTGTTAATGGACAAGCTCAAATATGATCTCCTACAAACCCTAGCTTTGACTCCTCTCCACTTTAGATCTGGATTTTGGATGACATCTTTACGCTACGCCCATGAAGAAGCTAGCCCTAACACATTCCTAGAACAGCTGAACCAGTTACGTGTTGTCAAGTTCACTTGGTCCATTCCAAGCAATAAAGCCACATTCCTTGACATGGAAATCACTTTAGAAAACAACACTTTCACTACTTCCGTTCACATAAAACTTACCTACCAACCATATGCAGTATTTACACTATTCAAATTCCAATCCTTACTGACAACAGAAAATAGATTCCTGTCTCCCATGCCATCAGAGGACAGCGCCTGAATTCCACCCTCTCTGCAACTGAAACTTACAATCGATGCTACTAGAAGGTTCTAGTCAACCTCTCTAACATTTTAATAATGCAGATTCGGCGTGCATCTTTGCACAATCAACCCACCCACACTTTACCTTCATCCGAGTACACCGGCTTCTAATCAGCCAGTTCCATCCGAAACTAAACCAAAACCAAACAAATCCTACATTCTCATTTCCACATTATTCAACCCGATACACAAACACACGAGATCAGTATTTTCCACCAAAACTATCTTAGAAACATCTTCGTCCATACGAATACTTCCCCCATGGCACCCCCAACCAGCGCCCTAATATGCAAGAGAGCCAGATGTATGACCTGCTCCATACTGATCACTTATTCCAAGGTCACTATTAATATTGCTACTGACCACTACACACTAAATCCCAAAGGAACATGCCACACCTTTAACTTAATCTACATCCTACCTGCACATTCTGCTATGCCTTTTTGTGGGAAAAACAGGCGGACCTTTCAATATTCGAATTAAGAAACATACCCATTTCTGCGCCACCATCAAACAAAATGATTCAGTCTCCTTAAACACCCAATTTTAATCCATCTCTCCGTGTTGCTATAGTACATATTCTGCCCCTTACGTCACGTCACACGTCACTTATGGGGAAATAGCCTTCATTATTCACGGCTTGAGCGAAAAAATGAAACCTGTCCTAAATCTTCATTAGCCTTTAACTCTCACCTTCACCCACCCTCCCTCCCTCTCCCGTCTGGATGACATTTTCAATCCATACCTTTACAAGATTCCATCCTGAAACTTACACGTCATGCTTTAGTTAATTGCTCCAAACATGATGCGTCATTCGCTACTACAGCTCTACTCTTCTGTCTCTGTGCACGTGTTCTTGTCTCTCCTTACTTCGATCGAAATAACAAGAATATAACGATTATTCTGTGTATTTTATGTGTTTTTATCTGGAACATTATTGTTGTAAGTATTCCTTCCTTTTCATTTTACCCTAAATTTCCCTTCGGCTTTGCTTTGTCTCATACAGCGTGTCCACAAAGTATATCCTCCAACCGTATCTCTCCGGAAGGATTGGAAATATAAGAAAGTGATGAAACGAGAAACTGGCCGCTCCCTTTGCTAGAAAAACGGTGCGGGCAAGTAAAAAATTTGAAATTACAAGGAGAGTCGAGTATGAAATGTCTTGATGAATGAAAAATTTTGCATTAGCTCCGGGATTGGTATTTGCCCCTGTTCAAAATTTTAAAATTACATTTTTAAACCTTTTCTTGCTCATGTCAGAAACTAGCAGAAGCGTACAAGTTGGTCAAAGGTAGACTCTTCTAGCTGCTATAAAAAAAAAAAAAAAAAAAAAACTGTGTAATTCCTTGTAACCCAGTCCTCCTCCTACGTGCTTCCATCTTCCCCCTCTTATTCCTTTAGGAAATCTCTCTCTCTCTCTCTCTCCATTTCTTTCCGGCATCCATGATCTGGCCACTCCGTTAATTGGCTCCAGTTGGCAAGGTGGTCGCTCTGCTCTGTCCGTTCCCATCCTATTATATGTATAGAGGATGTGTGTGTGAAGTTCCTGTACACCTGTCTTTGACTTCAGATATGTAACCTTTTTCTGCGTTAGTTTATCATTTATATATATATATATATATGACATCTGTACTATCAACAAACCGTATGCCCCAGTTTCCTTGCACATCGAGTCCCACAATACCAATTTTGATCTATCTTTCCTGGTTGCCATAATCCACATTTTACCCTCTACGACCAGCACCTCAACACGCCGTTGTGGGAGAATGCCTTTGTTCACAGTTTGAGCGCGAAAATAAAACCTGGCCTTAACCTTCAATAACTCTAAGCTCACCTTTTCCTCTGCATTTTCAACACATTTCCTTCCACGACCCCACCTTGTACTTACACGCTATACAGTTATTATTATTTCAAGTTCCGGATATCTACGCGCTACAGCAGTGAGTTGTTCTCCAGTTTTGATACTTTGTCCGCTACGTGTCACCACTTTCTCTTCAAACTAGTATTTTGTGAACACGTGAACTTCGCTCTCTTCCTCTCTACTTGAAAAAGTGTGAATACACGAAATATAGTGACTTTTTTTATGTGTACATGTGAATATGTGTGATCTAATGCGAAAGTAAGCTGTAAGTATTATCTTTTTTTCTCCTTCATTTGTCTTAAATTTACCTTATATATACATATACGTATATATATATGATCAGTCGGCAAAATGGCGTAGCACAAGTCCCGCGAAACGTACCGCTTTTTTTTTGTGTTTGTGAAGTTCCTGTACACCTGTCTTGGTATTCTAACATGTAAGTATCCCTTTTTTCCCTACCTTTTTAGTATTTTATATATATATATAGTGTGTCGATAAAATAACGTCCCAAACTTCACATGAAACAAGCAAAAAGTTCTTTTGAAGAAATTTCGAAATATGCCTAGTTTTGGAGTTACCAGGCGCTCAAAAGTGCGGCGCCATTCATACAAATGACATCATATCTGGACAAGGAATCACAATCAAAGAGGTACCCAACACACCTATTTAAGTTATGTTTATGATTAGTGAATGCAGCTTAGAGGGGATTGATATGCTTGCCCATGAATTTCTTAACAACAAATTTCTAAAGTTGAGGAAACTGTCTAAGCGGCACTCCCTCAATCATAAACATTGCTTACACAGATGTATTGGGTACTAGTTCGATTGTGATTTACTAAGCTGCCACCGCTTACATCATTTTGTGTCGAGATAAAGACTTCATTTGTGACGATGCCGCAGAAACTTCGAGCTCCGAAACTATATATAATTTTGAATTTCTTCAAAGAAACTTTTTTTCTTGTTTTGATGTGAAAAATCATCTCCAGAAGTTTCGGATATTACTTCAGGAACACCCTGTATATATGTCTTCTGTGTTTGTGAATCCTTTGCACACCACGAACAAAGAGGAGAAATAATAAGTTCTGGCGTTATCAGCACCAAATACATTTGAGTGTGTTTTATAATAATAAGAATAATTTACAATATATTCAAAAACTAAATATAATTTATTTTCAAACATTGTATTTACATTTTAAATCAACTACGCTTTCCATGTTTTTGATATGTTTAAAAGGTATTGTTTTTCAAACTAAATATTTTCTTGCAGTCCTACTAATGTTTTCATAGTATTGAATTCGAACAACGGGTATTCTAAACAAGATGATTAAAGAACTTACATATATTCTCTCACCTGCTTTTCTGGAGAAATTACTCCGTCACTAACTAAATATCGAAATACACCATGAAATTTTGGCATCGGAAATCTATGCTTCGGAGGCAAATCGCATACATATCCATGGTGATGAATTATAGGAAGACCTTTCATTCGCTGGAGCTGAATGTTTTGTTGGTCTGATAAAATAATTATCTGAAAAACAAGAAATCGGTTTGGTCTGTGATTATCTTTAGTAGTAGTAGTAATAAATGATGATAACTATTAACTAAAGATAGTTTACAACACTTCTTCAAACGGTGCTGGGGACGAGCCTACTACATTTTGAATTCGTTGCTGAAAAACGCGATCCTAAAAAGTTCACAGTCGGAAAAAAAAATGCACATAAGTGGTATTGACTTTCCCTACGAGGTTAGCAAATTATCACTGGTTTCTGACATTTTGAGATGTAAACTGAAAGCAGGGTTTCCCGTCTGGTATACGTTCCTGGATTAAAATAGTAGATACGCCAGTCACCGAAGCAAGGATCCCGATCCCAGAATTTGGAAACGGAAAATGTAAAGAAAGATACATAACTGAATCTGGCCTTACCTAAACTCAGCTAGCCCATGGTCACAAACAATGCAAGAAAGCAATTATTAATAATAACTGTGAACAGATAGAAATGTATTTTGAAAGAAAGAAACAAAAGTGTAAAGATACATAACCGAACCTCCGCTAACGTGTGGTCACCAATCTAAGATAATCTACGAAAAATGCAAGAAAACAATTATTAATAATAAATATTAACAGGTATAAATGTATTTTGAAAAAAAAAAAGGACTTGCTCCCGTCGGGATTCAAAAGCAAGTTCTTTCACTCAACAAGCCTACGCCTTAACCACTACGACATTGAGGCGACCTTGCAAACTGTGATTTGTAAGTTCCACTTACACTGCACGTGCGTTATGTAACAACGCTACGAGATGGCACACGCCCGGGATCCTTACTGCGGTGACTGCAGTCTAATAGGAGCTATTTTTATCCAGTAAAGCGAATTATCTTCCAGCACTCCGTACATTATGAATAGTATCCCAAACTAATTTACCTGTTTTATTTATAATAATATATGTGATGCACAGCACAGAATTTCTTAGGTATTCATTTTTTTTAAGATGACAGATCAAAATACAACAGTTTCTACTTTATTTTTTAAATTACGACATATTCACAGGGGATGCATAGGATTGTAGTTGATATCCAAAAGGTGTGTTGCCTTTATTCGATAACGCAATTAAGGAATACGATTGCGGTCATTTACACCCAATCTCTAGAAAACTGGTTCGGCTTCATAGTCACATTACCAACGTTACTGAACTTACAGGACTAAAAATTATTTACAACTGACACTTTCTGATGCATCTGAAATTTCAAGGAAGGATTAGCATGTAAGCACCAAAAGCAATTTTCTTTCTTTCTTCATAGATTTAGGTAGCCACTACAGATCTCTCTATATCTATCTATCTCTTTTCTTACACTGTTTTTTTACCACAGTTACGTAATCACCACAACAGCAAAGAAACAATGGTAATACCGAAAGTCAGCTAAACTGCTTTTTCTTTTCTTTTTTTCTAAGTTCTAATAACATTCACCTACAAAATTCCCTTTAACGAGGAAAATCTTATGGTGACGAACGACAGAACATGTAAACAAAACATTGCTGAACAAAACTCAATCAAAATGTCGTTATCGTAATTGTACTGTCACGGAAAAAAGTGTTTGGGGAACATAACATTTAGGCCAGACACTCGCTTATGTCTAAGAGGTGTAATTCACATGGTAGAGCCATACAAACTACCTATCTAGTTTGTAAATACAAGTTAAATAGATACTACGTTCTTGTAATTCCCTCTTCGGTGACTGTACAGTACGTATAAATAAATTTTTGATTTTATACAATTTAGATAAGTTGGTCGCACATATCATAGGCAGATTGGTGAACAGTACTCAATAATAGGGAGAACACAAGTGAGAAAACATGATCGAAGAGCTCTGAAATGTTTAGTGTCTGTAAATCTATGTACGGTGTATACAGAAGGTCAAAAAGTTTGAGTGCTCTACAAGTTATATATTCAATGTGCAGTGTAAAATTGAGTTTTTCATCAAATATGGTCCTTCTAATGGTCTGCCCAGAGTATAATTGAAAATAATGCGTATGTAGATTCTGTATTGTAATTTTTAAGTAAGAAGCGCATTGCAGCAATTTTGGAAGGACTGACTTTCAGTAACCAACTACTGCACCACATTTCAACTTAATCTATGGTACATTCCCATACACAAGGTTCTGGGTAAAGAATATAACATCTGACTCTATAGAAGCATAAGATACGTTTTCACAATGCAGAGGAAAAATAAAACAGGTCTTAAGGAGCTTCCTTCAAAGACAGCTGTAAGAAGCTGTCAGAGTTTCCTTCAGAGACCCACTTGAGATGTGCGACCATAGGTGAGAACATGTTGCTCTTTGACAGTCAAGTATGAAACATTTTTCACAGGAGGCATAAGAACAAAGCCATGATGGCAAAGAAACAGGTGCGGGAAGGCTCTCCCTCTTTTTTTAACAAATGAAACCAAGAGCTGAAAAAAAAAACCTACATAAATTAGTGCAATGACTTTTCGCCTTTCTTCTAAATCGGAGTGATGTTTGCTTGTTTCCATCAGTTCGAGAAATACCCTTCTGAAAAGAATGGTAAAAGGTACAGGTAATGTTTGAACTAGAATAGTCAACAATGTAGAATTTCGAGGACTGTTCAATAAAGAATGATCTCATACTTTTTATCCACAATATTTATTGTGTACAAATTTAATTTTATGTTGCACTGTTACCTTAATGCGTAATGAATATGTGTTAATAGTTTCATTTATTTATTTCCAGTAGTACGTCACTGAAAGCCGTGCAAGGTCAGATACGTTCAGTATCGCCTACGGGAATGATAGAGGCAACACACAATGATTGAAAACGCTTTCTACGACGGAAATTTTCACATAGAGCTTTGCTGTTTGCTCTCTGGATATAATAAAAATGAATGTTATGGACGGTAACAGCACTATGGCTTACGCCCGTCCCGATACGGGGAAGCCCCTTATCTTTGTCACGTCTAAACTTAGCTGTTAATTGGATAAAATAAAAATCATATAAAAGCTGAAGATGTAAAAGGTCTTCAGAAACAGCTTACTGGTGTAAATGGCCAGTATAACGTTTAATAAAATCTAAAGATGTATAGAGTCTTTAGCATAACAAGTTAAAAACGGAAAGGTTGTAAATGGGCTTTTACAAGATAAAACAATAATATAACACAAAAACTTAACAGCTAAAGGGCACAATCATCTCAAATAAACGCAGATCATCAAAACTCTGTACAAAACATAGGATGAAGATCAAGAAAAATATCATCTTCTAAGTATAGGTTTTACTTTGCTTCCCACGTGATTCCAATCGGTATCCATCAGATTGTCCTCAACCATGTATGAGGTCAAAGATGAACTTGGTTGATCGATAGTATGTGGAGACTCTTCCTAAGCTAACTGAGCAGCCAAACCATGTGTCAGACTCTTAATATTTATCGCGAGAGGCGAAGCTCGTGCAAGTTTTGAAATTTTACTGGGACTAAAAGTAGACTTAGCCCGTGGAGTTCTAGAACTCTGCACAGGTGTCTGTTGTCCCACAACCTGCTTCGGCATATCGCGAGGAGGCTTCGGAGGGTCTACTGGTACATGAGACTGTTTGTGTTCATACATTAACTGTCTGGGTGCCAACCGAAACAGTTTTAACTAGTATTCTTGCTACTGCTGCTGAAAACGCACCAGATGGAAGGATACGCTGAGACTCTTTTAATCGACGTTTTGCATCGGTAGCCGATATTTTCTCAATCACCATCAGCTCCCTAATTCGTATTTCCTCTTTAAAAATTGGACAGTCTCGCGACAAGGCCGTGTGATCACCCTTGCAATTAACAAACAAAGGTTTCAGTGAGGTGCAAGGATCCGCACTATATGGCTACTGGTACCGCAAACCGCACATACAGCAGAGGTCGTTTTATATGACGTGCTGGTGTGTTCATAGTGCTGCCATTTAAAACAGCGGAGCGAACTGGGTATATAAGGATGGCCAGGCAAGCAATAGGAAGCTGTCTTCACGTCCTTGGGAAGCTGTGGCTTGGCAAACGTCGCAATTAGAGACGGGGTAGGTTGCAGGTCCCTGCTCTTTCTGTTTTTGATACGTCTAACGTTGACTACACCTTGACTGGCGAGTTCATTTTTAATCTCCTCTTCAGGGATTTCTAGGAAGTCCCAACAAGATATTACGCCCTGATTAAAGTTCAGTTGGCGATGTGGTACAACTTTAACTCGACCTAGGGATTTCATTTTCAGGAGATTTGTTTGTTTGTCTATAGATGTCTCCACAAGCAAGGGCCATTACGTAGTTTAACTGATGTAAGCTCTCCTGCAACATGAGCAAGGCCATTTTGAATTACAAAAGGGAATAACCCTTTCAAAGCACCTATATCATCTGTAGCATTTTTATTTTTTATTACAAGATATCGCGTAATATTCTGTACCGTGCGATCTTTGTCACTGATTGATTCACTAACTCTATGAACCTTCTTACTTTTATCAGTGACTTTCTCTTCATTCTGTCTCTTGTTTCTCTGCTTGTCTTTCTGTGAAGGCGACTTATTATTAGGAAGCTTTGGAGCCATGGTGAATGTAACATAAATGCCCACACTTCTCCGTCCCCGTTCGAAGGAGCCAATGAGGCTGGCTCACCCCTCATCACTCTTTGTCAGCAAGCTGGAAATCGAGGCGAAGTCATAAATGGCTTGGCGTCAAATCACTTGCACTCCTGACTGATGGATACTTGGAACACCCTAAGTGTTGGCGAGACCAAAGGTCCGGGTAGCTTGTCCCCAATGGCGCACTTACCAGCCTCAACGAGCTAGACCATCCAAAAATCTGCCGTTAAGAACCAGGTGCTATCCAAAGGTCCCGCCCCCTTTCCAATGACCCCAGGGGCCATCGTCAATGAAAATACACCCAAAACTTATGCTTTGCATTGCGGGGAGGTATCAGTCGCAGCAGAAGAGGAAACGAAATAACGAATCGACTGTAAATGAAAATAAAGTGAAATGAGATGAATTCCTCTCTGCTGGTCATCCTTTCGAGCAGCGACGATGTTTAGCTACCGCGGCTGATTACAGTCAGCAAAAGCTGACTGGACGTTGGGGTCGCCAATTTCCTATGCCAAAACGAGCAGCGATAGTCTGCTGCTCGGGCTATGTGATGTATATGCATCACGTTGAGGTCCGTAGACCTGCAATGAGGTCGCCAATCTCCTACGAAACTGGAAGGTAACTGATTCTCAACAGAGAGGCAACTCTGGCCCTGCTGTTGGAATTTTTATAGGCAGCAACGATGTTAGCAACTGCCAGGGCTGATTGCAGCCAGCTGTGGGGTCTTTGCTCTCTGGATCGAAATAATGTGGCTAAGTTTCATCGGCAGTGATAACATTTCAAAGAAATTCCTCATCTTCCTGTAACATCACCTTCAACTGCAAACAAACCTGCACGGAAACGTCCTTTTGTTCGGATATGAGGAGTCTCGGAACCAACAAACACGTCTCATGTTCAGTTCTTCTGTTACCAACGTATGGGTGGTACTTAATGATACATGCAACATATCTGATACAGTTCTTAACGTTATTTGAGCATCTTTAGGAGCGTCGGTGCCGTTACACGAGCAGCGGTGTTAATGTTGACATCTTTAAGCGCAGTGACTGGAGCTCCGAGTCCACCTTCCTTTTAAGTTGATTGTCTCCTCTCCTTAAACATCCCAAACCATTTCTAGCTGTACTATAGAGAAGAACAGACTCTCCATAAGTATCATGTAGCATTTCAGCTACAATTTCTTCAGGTGAAAGCAAAATTTCAGCGCAGCATACTGATTATTGCCTGCAGGCGATGCTGAACCTGTCTCAACTTGCAAGGCTGCCACTAACAACGCTACGCTACTGGAAAGAAACAAATGAAACTATTAGCACATATCCATTACACATTAAGTTAACAATGCAACATAAAGTTAAATTTGTGCATAATAAATATGCGACTAAAAAAGTATGATCATTCCTTATTGAACAGCCCTCTTACTTCGTCAGGTTCAGAGATGCTGAAGGATTTGGAGGTCAAAAGGTTATATGGTTCATTAAGAGTTGTAAACTTTGGTAAACTTGATTTTTATATGGGCCAGTCTAGTAACTTTGGACTTCGGGCCGTCACGATTCGCCCTTTAGCTGTTAAAATCCACACCCATGCCCCTTTCGGGACTCGAACCCGGGACCTTCGAGCCGATGGCCTATCACCGCAGACCGCTCGGCCACACATTAAGGGTTGTGTTTGTGTGCTCGGTAATGCGCAATTTTTGCCTTTATATCGGAGTTACTGACAAAGCATTAAAATTGACATAGAAGCAGTCACAAACAGATCAGGCCTTTCACTGAACAAATGTAGCATCGAACTTTATGCGAACAACTTTGACTCTAGACACACTTGTGTGTACGACCGTTGTCTGCATTTCCATCTTGATCCTGCAACACTGTAGAGTATCTGAAGAAAACAGCACTTACCTAGAAATTGCATGTAAGAATCTTTTTCGTTCGCAAAACAATCCGTCATTCGACAGCAAGCTGGAATGTGAAGTACTATCATGTAATGATAATTTATAGGACCATAAAACTTAAAATGGTTTGAAAGAAAATATAAAGAACAAAAGAGTTTAGTAACCAATATTTGCTGTTACTTGGTATTTGTCTTTAAGTACAAGTTTTTAAGTACTCGTCAGAGTAAAGAACATAAATATATAGCCCATGATAGAATCTTGTGCCTTCTGAATAAAATCAAACCCTTTTCAACAGTAAGCAAGTAGTAACTACATCTGTGACCTACAGAAACATTCTTATGGTTTAAAAACATTATTAGAGGAAGTATATACCTGACTATGCAGGTTTCTCTTGCATAATTGACAGTGTGGAAAAATTAATCCTCCTGACATCTTTATTAAGGATGCCGCTGCCGTAAAGGATAGCTTCCTGCACGTGATGCCTACCATTCTGCACACCTGAACCAATAATATTAAAGATGTTGTAAGGTAAAATGAGCTTAAACGACAAAAATTTTACAAACATAGAAAAAATGTATATAGTCCTATTAGGTAATACCAGTACTGTTATAAACCAAAAGTTTTTTTAACACTCCTTTTTTGGTTGGAAAAATTTGGACTATTTTCAAAATTTTTATTTAAATGGGTAAATAATGCTTTATTTCGTCTCTCCTTTCCACGAGAACACTCGACCTCTAGAGAAATAAATGTTTTTTAAGAATCAAACAAAATATAACATTAACTGCTAGTAAAATACTGGTAGCTAAAATACATTTAAGAGAATTTAATCATTTACACGAAACAGTACCTTATCTTAACCGTGTATTAATATACATTTTCTAAATCATGTATTAATATGCTTTACAACTAATTTGGGACAAAATTATTGTGTACAGGTTGAATAGATTTCTCTCCTCCTTCAAATCTCACTATAAACATGATATTGATTATGGACGGATCAATTAAAGTAATGCGCTAATTTGATAAATTCATGTTGAGCCACTAACAATGCACTCTTACCCAATCTCTGAAAGTCTCGACAGTAACTTACTTAGCACTTAACAATAAATTTAATTGAATCAGGCAACGGCCACTCCCTCCCTCTCTTCAACACTGTCATTGTAAATACATTCTTAGCAAGACATCAAGACCATAAGCCTCATTCTTTATATTACATGAGATTGAAAATCTTTTTATCATAAATTTGAACCTAATAGTAGTAGACTGATTCCATTTCATATCGTCCAGGCAAGAGTAAAATAGTCCCCATCACGGTCTCAGATTTCATTCATAATTTTTACATGGGATCTACGTGGAAAATTATTATACCCAGATTTTTATTTTTACCCCCAGAAATTTTATTCTTTCGATTTATTGCCTTTCAAAATGGCCGGCCTCAGCAAGAGTAGTTTAAAAAAGCAAAAATTATGTCAAATTTAAAACTTCATTATGGAGAAACTTAGTAGCATAAGCAGAATGGCAGAAAGCAAACAAAGTAGTATGCTTCAGTGGAGGGTAAAAGTTCCACTGATGCTCCAATAGGAATCGCGCAATTAACTCGCAATATTGCCAACTTTTGAGATTTTTTCTAACTTTAGGTATTTCTTTTCAGCACCCATGGGTCATATGAACCATTTGCTTCCACCATCATAAGCACCTCTAGAAGGTCTGTTAAAACTGTAAAGGATTTGCGTTTCTGATCATTACATCTCAAGCTACAGCGTCATGAAAAGCTGAAAAATTCATTAAGTCGCCATGATTGGACGCCACTTTCTCAAAAAAAAAATCTATTTTTTTTTACTAGTATTGAAGAAGTGCCTGAACATTAATATCCTTTTTTCCGTTTGTGCGGCCCGAGCCCCTTATCTTCGCAATTTGTGTAATATTTGCTTTTCATTTCAAAACATGAAAGTTTATTTCCTGTATTTTATAATAAATATCCTAATTATTGAACCAACTACATTACCTTTAGTAAGGTAAAATAAAATACTTTCTTTGAAATTTATTAGTTTTAACCTACAAAACCCTAGTTAAATTTTTTTCACTTCCCTTCGCGAGCTACTTGCACACATCTCGCGTTGAAAAACCCTGGCCTATGTGATTCAGAAAAATAAACTTTCAGGTAAGACTTACGACCCTGCCTTTAACCACTGGATCCTCCCAATGAGTGGCGATCAGACATGCGGATTATCGCCATACAAAAATTGGTATCGTGGAAAATGCTCGATACTCCGAGAAAAAAGTTTGGTATCGAAGCACTTAGGCCTAATACTTTTAAACTGTATCGAGTATGAAAATAACTTTGGACGATAATTCCTAAGGAAGTCAGTCCAGTCGTTGAGAGAAGGATCCAAGGAATATGTCCAAATCTAGATGTCAGTCATGGATTGTGGTATGTTCTGGCAACATTATTAGAAATAATGTCACATTTCCCGGCTGTCATCACGTGGTAATCGCACAATAATATGATGGAGGGATACAAATATCAATGGCTACTAACAGCCTGCAAAGAAGAAGTATTGAAGCCACCTCCCCCCAACAAGTGAGAAGGGGTTTGGAAATCCTGAAGTACAATAACTACACTAGGTTTAGCAACGGAATATTCCTCCAAAACATGGGCAAAGCTACCGGTGCCTCGGTATCTGTAGCTTATGCCAACATATACGTGAACACAGAGCTAGCACAAACATACAAAGGCCCAGTACAATCTATGTATGAAGACAGGTTTGTGGATGATGTAGTCGGTTGCCTCTCCAGCACATTAAAACAATTGCAAGTCTATACAGAAAACCTAAACAATGCATTTTCTTCTAGCTTAAACCATTTTTACTTCATAAGGTATATACGTATATCAAACTGAAGACCCAAGAATTACACAGTTCGTTCATATTTGGTCTAAAGTCAATAAATATGCCCTTAAGGTTACTGTAAAGCCAAGATCTCCAACAAAAGATGGCAGCACTATCTCCGTATATGTCTAATGTATTTTTATCGTTGCACCAAAATTTCAATGCTGCTCCTACAAATTCAAGTCGAGAGAGTTCAACATTTCAGGGAAGAAAGTTCATTTTTTACTTTCTTTCTTGTTCATTGTTATAGGTTTGGATATCCATAACAACAGTGAAGCTATTTCAACAATGAACAAGAAAGAAAATAAAAAATCGACACGGAAAGAACTCTTAAATAGGTTATGAACTTTCTTCCCTGAAATTTTGAACTCTCTCGGCTTGAATTTGTAGGAGCAGCATTGAAATTTCGTGCAACGATAAAAATACACTTGCCATCTTTTGTTGGAAAACTTGCCTTTACATTAACCTTAAAGCAAACACTGCGATGGTGTTCAATGAAACCCCCACTGCACAGAGATAGTTTGAACAGCACCTTTTCCTTTCTTTTACCATGAAAAATACTATTAGTTTTTCAGATGCTCTGATTATCACAAAACACTTATATATTCGTATTTATTTTCATCCTTCTATCACATAGTCGTCTATTTTGTAGAACACATTTTGAAGAAAAAGAGGTTTCAACATTTTTTGGAACCTCTGAATATGATTTTCTTGTTTGATTTTGATTGGTAGCATATTACACAAATGTTTCCCAGCATAACTGACACCTTTCTGATACAATGATGTATTATGATTATTTATATGGAAATCATTTTTTTGTCTCGTATAGTAGTTATGTACATCTCTGTTCATGATATAGTTAACATTATGCGTTTTAATATATATAAGAATTTCGTACAGGTAAATACAACGTAACGGAAAGATTTGTAATAATTTAAAATTTTGCTTACATAGTGTGTTTGGTTTTTTACATGCTATTATACGAACAACTCTTTTCTGTAATTTGAAAATGTCTATGTTCTTGTGAGAGTTTCCCCAAAAGATTACTCCATATCGTAGCTGTCACACTCAGTCGTACTGAGGTGCTCCTGTTATATAAAAAAAAAAAAAAAATGTGATTTTTTTTATATATAAATAATTGTAATGAATATTATTTAGATTAAATTAGGGGTAAGAACTGGCCAGTTCGAAATTTAATATCTTGTATATAATTATGTTGTTTTCTGTTATGGTAATATGTACTTGTATGTAATTTCTATGTATAATCCTATGTAATCCATTTAGTTATTTTTTCTTTCCTTAGATCTTAGCGCGGATATAATTTCGTTTCTTCAGAGTGTGCTCCTGTTCTCTTTCTATACGAAACTAGTCTACAAGTAGCTGTCGGCCAATGGAATCGTTGGGTTTCAAACTCTCTTTTCTTTTCGCGACAGCGTCAGTCTTTGTCTCTGTGGGGGGAGTTGGTCCTATATAACCAGAGATGTACTGGCTTGCGCTCTCCAGTATCTGACACACAGCTTAGCAGCGGCTCCACGATGCAGAGAGGAAGGGGTGAGAAAAGACCTCTACGGGGGCAAGCTTAATACTTTTATAAGTAAGAGAGTGGCTACACAATTTCAATTTTTTTAGTTTTCCTTAATTTAATCATGTTAGTTCTCTGCTTGTAAATTTAACAGCTTCACTGACTTCGGAACTAAGCTTGAAGCAGTTCTGAAGTAATGCATTGCAATTACGTTTCCGAAAATCCAGACTCCTTGAAGAGATAAGTGCAGAACCACTTCTGGTAACAATTTCTTTCGTAAGGGAATCCGACAAGTCCAGGCTCTTTGCGAGTTAAACGGATTGGCTCCGTATCTGGCAAATATATAAATAAATAGCTTTTATCAGCGCAGTTTCGAAGCTGCCCAGCGATCATATTAGCTTTGATTGATATATATGACGGATAATGTTCATTGGTATAAGTGAGTAATTTATCTATCGGTGGTAATTTAAATTCCCTCATTAATTCGAGCACAACTCTTCGTTTTATTTTTAATTAGAGAAGTCTATACTTATGACGAATGTGAGAGAGAGAGCGATAGGAAAGTGTGATTGAATGTGTACATGAACTCAATTAAGGAAACGCAGCTCAGATTTTAGTGGCCGATCTCTGAACAAGAGCATGATTGAAGAGGAGACGTCACTCGGCGAGTATTCCTCCCCTTATAATTTATTGTCCCGTTGCTTCCTAACATTAGCAAACTAGATAAGGAAGTAGCGATTTTTTTTTGTCTCTTGTTTTTCCCCTGAAACATTATTTTGAGAAGACGGTGTTCAGTAGAGTCAAGGTTATTTATTAAGTGTTTCGGAAAGCCTTTACGGCTATGCTTTACGCATTAAGTTGCAACATTTAGAGTGCACTCGTATATATTATGGTAGGTCAGGTCACAAGCCTGTGAATCGGCTTGGAGTGATCTGTTTTTGATTTAGTCCTACAAATACGTATCAGACCTTTACGGCTGAGTAAAAGATTGGTAACTGGCGAACAGTTATTGGCCAATCTTTGTATACAAAAACGATAAATAATAAACTCCTTTAAATCCGTTCTTAATTATACTGAGCTGTGGAGTGTGGTGCTGCTTATTAGAGTTTCTCCACCAAATCCATTAGAAAAGTCATATCTAATACATTGATATATATATTTTTGGGTGGGAGAATTTATGTCAGAAAATTACTGAGGCGATAGAGAAATTGCGTATATTAAAGAAAATAAAAAGTAAACTCTGATTAAACGAATAAAGTTTGTTTTATTGTCTATATATCTGTTCCACGAAGGTTCCAAGAGAGAAATCTCTAATTTATGTCACGATTAAGTATTTAGCATTTCTTATCTGACAGTTAGGTATATTTTTACTTTTGTTGTTTTATAGAATTAATTCCTTTGTTATCAAGGGTGGCGCTCGGGCATTTACGGTTTATGTTTCTTTTTGTTTGTTGGCCAAAACTCGATTGTAACATTGTGACATAGCAGTGAATGGAATGAAGCATAATAGAGTGATTTTGCTGTTTCTTCATTTATTTTTTGCCTTGTAGATCTTATGGCATAACATAGTTTGCCTAATTTAAGTACCAAACATTTTATATGTTCTTCCCAGTTCATGTGATTGTCCAGTGTTAGTCCCAAAAATACGCTACACAAAACTTATGTTTGTTATGAAACGAGAGTGTAAGCTGTGGTGTAATATTTCTGTTGTTCTGAAATATCAACGCATGCGATTTATCAGCATTTAATATTAAGCCATAATGATAGATCTTCTAATGCCTTTTTACTATTACTATAAAGCGAGTCTTCATCGTTACCACATATTAATACAGACGTATCATCTGCAAATAATGTTCTATTGTTTGCCTTTATATTTAAAGGAAGATCATTAATATATATATATAAATAACAATGGACCCAGTACAGGCCCTTGAGGAACTCCATATTTAATTTCTTTTTCATCTGATAAGCATGTTTTTATAGTGTTATTATTTATATAGGATATTTCAACTGCTTGCTTTCTCCCAGTTAGATACGATTTGAACCAACTGAATATTCCCATTATTCCATAATTGTGCATTTTCTTAAGCAAGATATTGTGTTGTACTACGTCAGAAGCCTTCGTTAAGTCAAGAAATAAGTCTAGACAAAGAAATTTGTAATCCAGAAGCTCTAAAAAATTTCCGGTAGATTGGCATATTACTGTTTCGGTAGATTTTGCTTTTTAGAAAACCATGTTGAGCATTAGAAATAATGTTATAAGTGTCAAAGAAATTAACAACCCTCTTATACATTATTTTTTCTAGTATTTTACTGACTACAGGTAACAGTGATATAGGTCTGTAATTTCTAACGTTTTCACGTGATCATTCCTTGTGTATTGGTTTAAGTTTAGCAATTTTTAACTTCTCTGGAAAATTACCACTTTCGAGAGATCTGTTGGCAAGGTAACATAATGGATCTATAATATTTTCCCAACATTCCTTCAATAAATTATTTGATATGTTATCTATACTTGAGAAATTAGAGGGTTTTAATTCTTTTACAATATTTTGCAATTCTATCTTCGTTACAGGTTGAAGAAAAATTGTTTTATCGCATTGATTTATCTTAATTTTATCAATTTCATGTGTTAGTAAGTTAGGAGACTTAATACGATTCGAGATTACATTTAAAAAATAATCAGTAAATGATTTTGCAATGTCAATTGGCTTTACTATCTGATGACCTTCATGATTTAAGGTAATCGTATTAAACGTACTATTATTCATTCTCAACAATATTCCACATCTCTTTGCTTTTATTTTTTTAATTTTCTGATTGTAATAACTTTGTCTAGAATTTTTCAGTAATTTCTTATATAGTCTTCTGTGCTCACTATATCTTAACTCAGCTTACTGTGATCCCTGTATTTTCTTTATTTTATTCAGAAGTATACATTGAGTTTGTGCTTTCTTAACTTCTGATGTAATCCATGCTGGCCTTCTCTTTTTTAAAATTTGAATTCTCTTTGTCGGAAAAGCTCTTTCGAAATTATAGTAAATAGTATCTAATAAAGCATCATATATATTGTTTACATTTTCATTTATGTAGATATCATCGAAAGTCTCTTTTCTTAAAAGGTAGTTGAAATAATTAACATCTTCATTACGTAAGTCCCGAACAATTTTATTTTTTTTTGCTCTACATCCTTTGGAGAAATTTGTATATTACCCAGAGTAACTAGTTGGGCTTCGTAATCAGAAAACCTTGTACTTATAACTAGAGATTGAAAAGAGAAGAGATCAGTGTTAATGAATATTTGATTGATTGTTGAGCTGGAGTTTTTAGTGATTCTAGTAGGCATAAATATGGTTGGTTTTAGGTTGTAAGTTTTGAATAAAATATTTGACTCTGAGTTTACTGCTTGTGTTTTGAAATTAATATTTAGGTACCCCACTACAACAGGTGTATTTAGTACTACTATAGTGTTCTAAAATATGATCTAATTTCTTAGAAATATATTTATGATGCTATCCGGGGTTCGATAGATACATATTATAACTAAGTTTACATCTGGAATTTCTAAATTACAACTTTCAAAATGTTTTTCTTCATTTAAATGGGTAAACTTTAGTACTTCTCTTGTTTTGATACCTGGTCTAATAAATATGCAAAACCCTCCTTTTCTCATTACGGATCTGCAGTAGTATGTTTTACACTCAAAGTTAGATATAGTTATATTTTCTTCACTTGCCCAATGTTCTGTCAAACATAAGACTTTTACATTATGTAAATCATTTTGTAATTGGACCTCAAGTGATAGTTGTTTATCTATAGATAAACCTTGCACATTTTGGTGAAATACTGTAAAAGAGCCAACCATAAAAAAACTTTCTCTATACATAGTAGATGGCTTCCTTTCCCTGTGTGATTTACGCATTACTATTTTACCTTCCTCTCATACAGGCTGTTTGTATGTTCTATCATCCATATTTACTGCATATAAAACTGGGATATTTTTTAGATGATACCTCAGAGCCATCGGTACGTTTTGAGCTACTTTGAATATCTTTCCCGTCTTGATGGTACATAGGCCTACCTGATCATATCATTTCTCTGTTTGATTGGCGTAGTTCCTTTGTACCTTTCTTTGATACCTTTTCTTTCCGTTGTACTTTCATCTCATCCGTGCTTACTCTTTCATTATGGATGAAACTTGGGTACTTTTGAAAGGACACCTTAGAGCTGTCAGTGCAATTTGGGCCACTGCATGATTGTAATTCGGGAGAATAAACGGGGTGGCTTCTTTACTTACTTTAGTTTTTACAAGTGAACATAAAGCTTCAGCTACACTTTTCTTACCTTTTGCGTTTAAATGCTGACCGTGTCTTGTAAAAAACCGTCTTTCAATTGTTGCCATATCAAGTACATTTACGCTATCAAAACGTTGGCATGTTGCTATTATCTTGGTATTTGCCCTTCCTACTTCTTTATTTACAGTTGATCCTGACATTAAGTTATGCCTGTGTGGAATAGTCAATACAACTACATTTGTGTGAGAGATTCAATATTTTTTTTTTTAATGCAAAGATAGCTTTACCAGTTTCGTTCTTAACAATGTCACTTGATCCGCCTATAATTACCACCACATATTGTTTATTTAAGTCGTTACATAACGTGTCTACACATTTCAGTACCTCACTCATCGGTGCCCCTGGCTTTGTGAAACTTTCTACATTATAATTATTTTGTGCCTCTTTTATTTTGGCAGCTAATCCTCTACTATGGCTGTCACCTAATACTATCATTTTCCTTTTGCACCTAGTTACATGATTCTCACTTAGTCTTATTCCTATTGGGACTTGTTTTGTTGACTCGTTACTCCTAATGTTCACTTCCTTCTGTATTGTCTCTTTGTTTGACACTGCTCTTTGAAAACTCAGTTCCTCCTCCTTGTTATCGAGTACATCGAATCTGTTAAATGATGTTGGAATGCCTGTAGGGTTGCAATTTTGTACAAGGGTATTTTGTTTTTTCCTACCTCATATCGGCCGCTTAACTATGTCTGTCCATTTATCTATCTGTTTGTTTTATTTGGTGATGTGACTGGTTCATTTTTTGCGATGTCTACTTCTAGTAGTTCGATGATGAGATCTTTTGTGGTAATTTCTTCTTCCAGCCTTTAACACTTCAGACAATTTGGCGTCATGATGTTGGCACCTAGACTTTATGATTTGCAGTGAAAATTAGTTTTTTTTTTGTTTGTTTGTTTGTTTTTTTCAGAGAACTGTTAAGAAAATTTAACGCACTGCATTAAATAGTTATTTCGTATTTCTTGTATAATTATTTCACGTTTGTACATTAACCGGAAAATTAAAATCACATTGAAAAGATTTATACTAACACTTTGCACCTTTGTACACTAACCGGTTTTAAAAGTAGCATCATCATGCATAATGTCCAAATACTTTCAACATTTGTGCTTTCCTACAATCTGTCTAAAGATGATATAGTTCTAACAAAAAGGTTTGCCTTAGTTCCTTAAAAGTCAACAACAGTCTTTGTTAAATCACTGTAGCACTTCAAGACGACTGCAGTTAGCATTACTGCTAACTCAAAAACTTGGCCCTTTTCTTTTGTTTGGTACGGTTTTCTTACGCATGACGACCGTGTACAATTATTGACAAAAACACACTTCTCCGAATATTTTACAAATGCCTTCAGCGTTACGAAGATAGTTCCACGACATGGGAGATATTGTTACACTGACGCCACTGATATTACCCATGTGCATATGCATACGCTTTCCCCCGTTAAAACCATTTGCTGCATTATTTGTGAGCTTGGTACCTGATTTTTTTCTTCAAAAGTTAAGAAGAGCCACACTTTACTGTACGTATTTAACGAAACATAAATAATACCGTACTGAACTTTTCGTAACACTTATTGAGGCTATTATTCCGAAGAGCCTATCCATTATCCAATTACCTTATGTTCATTATTTTTTACGTTTAAAAGTTAAAAGTGGGTTAGGGTAAGTTATAAATATACGCATTTTGAAATCTTACACAGTCAGTTCTGTCATTTGAAGGGATTTATCCCTCCAAATCGGATTTTCCATGGGACTGAGGGATTTTTCAACCTGAAACGGGAATTCGAGCAGGATGTCAACTTACAACTTGATCTGTATATGTTCTCTTTCCTCTCTCTCCCTTTCTCTATTTAGCTTCATCGCTCAGAGGGCTATTTCTCTATCACCATTGACAAAGTGTTGTAAAATTGACCTCTTCCGTGGAGTGGCCGGGGTGGGGGTTAGGGGGCTACAGAAAGCCAAAAAAAGGTCGGCGGAACCTCCAAATTGTCAATTGCTTTCTGGGAGAGTGGGAGAATGTAGAGAGATTTTACACAGGGTTCTTCGTTTTGCAACGGGGTCAGAGATATTGGTCGAACACCGAATCTTAGATGCAGAATGAATCGTAAAAAAAGGAGCCGCTTTTCCAAAACACACCCCGATTTGTCAAACGTTCTTCTCTATTTTTCTCATCTCCCCGCGTTTTTGACATAGAGGCTTTTTAAGTTAATAAACCGAAATATGCGGCAAGTAGCTCGACGTAGTTTCGCCTTGTGTGCTGAAAATTCAGGAAGAACTCGGATAGGGAGACCTAGTGTTGTTTACTTCTGTTTGAGTGTGTGTTTTTTAAATCACAATTATTTCGTTGATTTATTGTTTCAGCGTTTAGAACTTCGGTGTGTGTGTGTGCGCGTATAAGTTGTATTCAGTTGTGTTTCCCGAAAACTTTCGAAATGAATAGCGATGATGGGTCAAACTGCATGAAACCAACTTCTCCAAATACCTTGCAAAATAGTAGGGATGTGCTTCCAATCAAAAGAGACAAAATATTAATAAAGAGATTCAATAAGCAGTAGCTCTCTTTGTTTTTAAAGGGTGGTTGGAACCTGTTCGGGGTACCTTTTCAGGACGATCGACCCTTCAGAAATATTGGAAAACTTGCTCAAAATCAGACGTAAAGAGCAAGAAAGAGAACTAGTATTAGCTCTGAGAGTCTGAACGCGGTTGCTGTCTTCCGTTCGAGTTTCCAGGCTAAGGGACAAAAACTGCACGGCATTTGAGATAAAACCGCGTCATATTTCACTTCACACAAATCAAGTACTCTTTCCACAAAGCAGATCAAGCAATAATAACCCTTCTACGTCAGAAAACTGAAAAATACGCACTCACTGAGGTGTATTTTATATATGTAGATAGCTACATATATATTAGTGTATTCGTAACGTCATGAATACAGACTGCTTTTTACTTCGCCATACAGCTAAATTATTTGCAAACTTTTTAATATCTTGTGTTAGTGTTGTTTTTATTTAATTTATACACATGCTCAATCGTCGATAGGCATAATAATGATTGTCAAAAACTGCTGTTAGAATACACCGGTGACAGAGGTAAGTGCGTTTTTGGTTTTGTTTATTTTTTACATATAATTATGTAATGTGTGTGTGTGTAAGTTATGCAACCTCATTATCGTTAAGAGTTGGGAGGGATTTTATAAGGCTCAGCGGGATTTCCTGCATAGCTTGACGAGAATTCGGTCTGAGAAAAACTGATAGCATTGTACACAGTTGATACAACCCTTTTTCTGTTTACACGTTAGGCTCCAGTGGCTGGATCGGGTTCCGCGGAACTTCAACCCTTTTTGAAGTGCAGGTTGTTGATATGTATTTATAGAAGTGTCTGTGTTAAATATTTATAAGGAAATGAATAGTCGAGACCGTACATATGGGTTAACAGCAGCGAAAGCTGGGGTCCCGAAAGTAAACTTTTCCAGTTCACATTTTACCCACCACTCCGTTTAATAATTTCTAACTTGTTACGCAATTTTTACTCCCTTCCAAAGTGCAGTGTTCGATTTGTTGCGGGGGATGGTTGGGATTATCCCCCTCTCGGTAAAACTATTTGTTTTTGTTTTTTCAGATCTATACCTCTAACCTGGGATATGGATGATCCGAAAATACCGTATAATACATATCTCACTAATTCTTCCCCATCTCTGGAAATTACACAAATCGAACACTTGTCTACGGGTTTTTATTATGTCCATACTGTACAAAGGTTCATATAGACTTTTTTTTTTACGTTCAACCACTGGTATGCACTGTTACATATTTTATCATAAAGGTTTATCGCCGGTTGAGTGACCTCGTACCTTTTTAGGTAGTTGTCCACGGATAATAGCACTTGCACCGAATACAGATCAGCTACCTATGAACTCGTGACCATTATCTTGTCACAGTAGATCTGTTGAACTTAGATGCCCTGGAAACAGGGATGGAATGGAAAGGTATACGCGTATACCCACCTCAATGTTTCTGACATTACCGTATCGTATACCTACCTAAAATTTATTAAATACGTAGGTATATGGGATAGTAAATGAAAGCGTGCAGTTATAGTTTTACGTCGCCAGAGAACCAATTGACATTTTTCGTTCGGATTTTCACTGTTCTGCAAAAGTTAATGATCTGGCCATCACTCTCCGCTGAATGCTTTTCTTTTGTTTCTTGTTATTTTGTCTATCTTTTCGTTAAAATTGTATTTCGATCATAGGCATTACACAAAACATAATTCAACTTTTTGTCTGCTGTAGAGCTAGAGATGGGCAAAAAATAACAACAAAAACAGTTATTTTTGTAACAGTTATTTTGGATAAATTGTTTTGATTGTTACAACAGTTACTTTTCAAAATAAACTGTAATTTTTAACAGTTTAGGGGAAAACTCCAAATTCTTCACTATCTTGGCAGCGAATACAATCCTTGTTAATTGCGATAAGAAAAGTTACGAGCTAAGTCTTCAGGTGTTACTTTGCTTTCTCATTTTAGACAAGGCTACGCGCCAGATAAAATAAAAGAAACATGTTGTTGGGTTATTGTCAGTAAACAGGGAATTTTTACACCCCCTGTTTTAGGCTTAACCCCCTAACAAAACAGGTTGATATCCCCCCAAAGGGGTATGTACAATCTTTTTTGTCATTACTATCATCGCTACCATAAGGGTAAAATAAATAATCTCTTGGTGATACTTTTCTGGTAGCTGGCACGAAACTCAACACTCTAAATATTACCTTCGATTTTATATTTTTACTTCTGTACTCACGAAATTGTGTGAAGTGTTGCGCTCAAAGAACTGCTTGAGAATTATATAAACAATCCATGTTAGAACTGAAATCTGATTAGGTAACCCCAAACGAGCAGTAGGAAACTGAAAACCTATCCGTGATAAGCTGGCGGCCTGATGGTGGCGCAAGCTGTTCCGACAAGAGGAGCATTGTAGACTACGGAACTCGGCAAGATGGCGGCTTAATAGATGGAAGCCGCTGAAATTTTTAGTGATTAACTTGCATAACTTCATAGTATTTTCGGACTTCACTCCTAGAAAATTTATTAAGATATGTATTATAGTGATTCAAAGTTTCATACAATAGTGCTTCAAGGTGAAATTAAAAATTGATAGTGAGATATACATCAAAAACTGACTGTGACTAGAGTTTAAGAGTGAACTGACGGGTTACATGCGTTGGACCAACACGGCGTTCGACCAACACAGATTTTTGCCCTGGGGTGTTGGTCGTACGCCGGTTCTTGCTGCTTGAGAGGCTGTTGGTCGTACGAAGTGTTGGTCCAACGACGCATCCCCGAACTGACGCCTATGGCGGACTGTAACCATAGCAACTTATAAATAACTGACCTTAAAACATCAATTATTAAGACTGATAGACTGTAAAACTATATTATATTACAAATATTATTTAAAAAGCAGCAATGTTTAAAACGAATGCGCAATAGATGGGCATAATTAGCCAAGTCTGCGCTAGAATATAAAATACGAATGCATTGTAGACTGCTCTTGTTTCATTCACTCGATAACAGAGCTTGAAACAAGAAACGCTGGTGTGGTGTGAGAGCGTCAGTCTGTCAAATGAATGGGCTGAATAATTTGTAAAAAGCACACCGCCTTAGTTAGTCGTAGGCAACCACAGTTAACAATAAGAACGTGGATCTGACAGTTCAGTTTGGATGCAGGAATTGTTACATTTTCAGGAAATGAAGAGGATTCGTGATAATCAAGAAGATTCGGTAAGTTCTAACTTATTTCTATACTATTTAATTCACACAGAGACTCCTCGTCAACCCCCTTGAACACAACCCGGGACCGACCCCCACGTCGAGAAACACTGCTGTAGGTGATTTTGTAACAAACCATCAATGGTAATATGGAAAGAAACACGGTTCTAGTATTTCCAAATATTTCTAATACGATTCTAGTATTTCCAAACCCGAAATAATGTACAGACGGTGATTTCTCGTACGGGAGAGTATCTAAAGAATATCCGAAGAACTGGTCCACACAATACTATTGCATTAAGAACGTTTCCACGTGTACAGGGGCGTCGATAGGAGCAAATACTATTTCTTACATAAATAAAAGTTGTTGTACCATTTCTAACGTAAAGTTTACCAAAGTTTCCTCCCCAAAAATCGGATGCGAAGAGTGAAAGAGTTCTGAACACCCTTTTTACCTAATGTAACCCAACCTTAAATAACCTTATCTTCGTTCATAAATAATCTGTATTTAACATTATTTCAATATATGGATTTGTTACTGTGAAAGAGATTTGGTTCAGAAAAAAAACGTCGGGCGTAATATCTACATGATAACCCAGTTATTTCTAGGCCTATATTACGTCTTCGGTCCGTTCAAATTGAAGCACACTACTACGGAAATACATTTATTACAGTAGTCGCGATCTAGTATCTTGCAGGGGGAAAAACGGCGCCCGCTGCACACGAGAAATGAAAACGTTTTTTATGCAGGATTATATATATGATACACCAGTTTTCTACATCTTTGACGATTAGGTTCAGTGATTCCGCCAGATCTTCCTGGGAGTGTCACCCCAAAATCCTTTAGTGCACCTAAACTTTAAAAAAATTACGGTCGAATATCGACAGAAACCATGCGGAACTGCTCTTACACCTTTCCAATTTTGACTTTACACCCCCACCAAACTGAAAGTCCTGGCGGAATCCCTGATTAGGTTAGTTCGAGTTAACTGTTGAAAACACGGCCCACAAAAACAGTAAAAAATACAGAAGTGTAATATTTCAGTCGTGTGAGGTATTGTTGAGCTAATCCTAACTTCGCCACAGATCTGAAGGACAACGTCCTTCGGTAAGCAATCTTAGTCAAATTTCTGCAAAGTACTGTTAAAGATCTATAGTACCTGTCTATATGTATTCATATATATTAGTGGTTCTTTATCTTACGATAACTATGGGCCGCTTTTCCAAAATTATTTACATAAGCACAACTTTGTATATGTAGGCCTACTTCGTCTATTGAAATTTATTGCAGATATACTTAATTCAGAACAGTAAATAATATGCCACTATAAGAGGGGTTCAGTAACTAATTTGTGAACATTGTAACATTGGCTAACCTTTGCTACTTATTACTCGTTAGTTAAACTTATCATTAATTCCTTTTGGATTTAGACCTATTAATTTACATGTTTTATCAAAGTAGTAGCTATGACCTAAGCCCTCACATGCCGGAAGAATGACTTCCCTCGGCAAGTATAATGTCCTTGGGGAAGGTGGCAGCTATAGTCTTTAGTGGTATTGTAGATGCCACTATGAAATTCACCTCATGAGACTAAGGGAAACATGTAAAACCTCAGACACAGTGCCCACCTACTGAAATCGATTCGAACCTACTCACTTCCCAAATCGGAACCTACACCCATTTCGAAGTCCGATACCTTAACCGGTAGATCATGATAATATGTGCGTGCAATGTTTTTTGTTTGAATAATTAATGGCCTACAGTACAGCAATGACCTAAACGCAAATACAGTACTACCGAGGTCTACCAGTTAACGTAGCGAACCTCAAAACGACTGTAGGTTCTGAGTTGGTTCTATTTCAGCATCCCAGCACCGTGACTGATATTCTACAGGTTTTCCGTAGTCTCACCAGAAGAATGTCATCTAGACATCTAGAATAAAGACTATAGCCAAAACCTTTCTCATGAACATTGTGCTCGTCGAGGGAGCACATCCCTCCTACATATGAGGGTTTAATCCATAGCAAACAATCCATTACAGTAAACTAAAAAATGATTGGTAATAAAACAAATAAATAACATATATTCAATTTCCATTCCACAGGTGTCAAAACCAACCACCAAGAAGCAGGCCACTCTTATATCCATGTGGGGAACTTCACCATCAACAACACTGGAAGCAAGTTCTTCTGCAGTTGTTTCATCAGATGAAGAAGCTGCAGTATCTAATGCAGAGGACATCTCGCCAGGATTCCAGTGGCACTGGAATCAAAGATGAGGTTAATTAAAGAAAGTAAAGTTGCCAAAAGTAAAAGACAGAAAGGATCAAGTGTATATGGACTATTTCCATGGCTCAAAAGAACATCTGAAGGTTATTCGTGCACCATTTGCCAGCTGAAATCTCCATACCCCATTGGTCCTTGGATTACAGTCCCTGTGTCTTTATCTTTACCTAGAAAACTTTCAGAAAAGGCAAGAAAACATGACAAAAGTAAAGACAACAAGTGTGCGGTGCAGGCCTCATTGCACAGTGACAGTGTTGCTACTCAAGTCCATCAGCAGTTTAATATTCAGCGTGAGGGTATTTCGGTAGTAACTCAAGATTTGTTCAAAATCGCATATTTCCTATTTCTCGAAGAAATACCACATACATCCAAATGGAGGTCCCTAGTTAGTACAGTGGCATCACTAGACTATTCAGGTACAATAAACCAGCATATAAGAAACACCAGAGGATGCACATCACTTGTCGCAGTACTCGATTACTTCTACTCTAGAATCTTTTGGTGTTGCAATCACTGAATCTACAAAAGCCAAGTTTTCTAGAATTAGTAAATTCTCACTCATGGCTAGGACCCGGAAGTTGAGGAAAAATCCTTTTCTTTGCGAGTGCCCAAAGGCGAGGCTTAGCATAATATATGTTCATTTTGGGTCATTGTAGGCCAGAAAATGGTGGGTTTTATTTGTCCTTTTTTGCCTTTTTCGGCATTTTTTTGCTTATTGGTCTTTTTTAAAGCTTTTTATAGATCTTAACGGATTTTTTTGCACTTCATCTTTCGACTACATATTTACTGGTCATTCTCACCACATCAGTCCCGGGCGGTTGCCTGGGACGCCGCCCTCAGGGTGGAAGAAACCTAAAAAAAATTAGCAAGTGTTTTGTACTTTTTCTGTACAGTTGCATCATCATCTTTTTCCACTAGGGAAAAAAGGGAATTTCGTAGCACTAGGGTGCGTGTTGTATGTTTAGCGCTAGATGGCGGGAACTTCGCGCAGACCATAACGGCTGCTTGAGACTATATTGCAACTCAATCGCATTAGTACCCACCCCTCCCTCTTTTTGAAAAAATGCTTTAAATTATTAAAATCACTGTAATAAAATGTAATAATCGCTGTAATAAAATATTCTACTCCTTTTTAATTACGTGCCAACTGATACGCGGATCAATTATAATTTCAGGGTGTTACGGTACAATGTGGTGTCCTGGGCTCCTGCTAAAGTATCCTGGCTCCGGGTATTCTCCAAAAGTGTTCAAAATGTAGGACTTCACTTGGACAACAGAAACAATGTAACAAAAATGAAAACAAAAGACAAAGCAAAGCATTTCATTGATATAGGTTTTTTTAACTGTATATTGTATACCACCAGAAGTTTGTATTTCTTAAGCATTATATTCATGTAATTATAATTAAATTGGATCTTATTTTTATGTCCTTTTTTCCAGTTTTTAGGTCCTTTTTTAGATATTTTTAGGTCTTCTTATAGGTCTTTTTTAGGCAATTTTTAGGTCTTCAACTTCCGAGCCCTACTCATGGCAGATGAGTGAACAGATATAAATGGAAGAGAAATTCTGAGTATTTGTATACGTTACAAAAGGCTTGCAAAGTGAAGGAGACCTTCGTTTGCGCTGTCCCAGTTCAATCTACTAAGAGAGAATGCATCAAGGAGACAATTATTCAAGAAATACATGAAGTAGGGCTTAGGATTGCAAAACTGACTGCTGTGGCTTTTGATGGTGCTTCACATTTCAGCGGTGAAATATTCGGAGTTCAGGCACGTCTTGAAGAAGATTCGCCTAGGTTGATTTTCGTTCATTGCAGAAGCCATCTTTTGCAAGTCGCTTTGATAAGGGCGTGTGAAACTTCAAAATATATCAAAAGGGTTGTAAATGTAGTGAATAAACTGTACACAGCATTTTATGGGAGTTACAAGCAACTGAAAGTTCTGCAGGAAGTGGAATCTTCAATAGACACTACTTCTCACAAATTGGTGCAGCCTGCTTCCACTAGGTGGCTTTCATATGAGGGTAATGTTTCTGTGGTAATCAAACATTATGTTGCAATATGCATTGCGTTGGAGCATATCTATGTTGATGCAGGAGACATGTCATCAGATGCTGATGCACTATTGCTGGAACTAAGAAAGACATCGACAACTTTCACACTCGTACTCTTAAATACATTTTTGCAGCCACTTGCAAAAGTCTGCAAATGTCAAGTGGAAATGATATAGTTACAGCGCTGAAGTTGGTAGAAGGTGTCGGTGAGAGTCCCACTGTAATGTAACTTTAAATAATTAAAAGAATACCAATGCACCATGCTCACCACTCTAACGTAACTTGAAATAAATAAATGAAAACAAATGAACCATGCTCTGAGAAGACAGAAAAAACTACTCTTCTTAAAGGACTTTCAGATCTATTCCGAGAAGACGGAAAGACTGTATTGGCATATACCCCAATGTAACCTTCGTGCAGGATTGGAAACTCAGCGAAAATCGCATCGCTCTGCTTGGTGTATCGCGTCGCTCCGCTTCGAGTGGCCCAAAAGTTGACTCTCACCTATTACTTCCTGTGGGCACAGCAGAGGTAGAGCGTTCATTTTCTACAATGAACAGAGTGTTGTGTTCAGAACGATGCCGACTTAGTTGTGAACATGTAAACGATTTAGTGAAAATATGTATAGAAGGCTCCTGTATTCCTGATATTCGTTCGGTTCTGAAGAAGAAGAAAAAGGGCTAAATGAACTGATAGATAAAGCTTCCAACATCTGGTTACAGCAACCTCACAGAAATGTTGAGATAACTACTATGCATAAAGATAAGTGAAAAATGAATGAACGTGGTTCAACTTTCGTAGAACAAAAGATATGTATGAGGGCAAGTATATGCCTGTGTGTGCGTGAGAGTGAGAATAACAAAATGTGTTCATACAATAGCAAATAAAAGTGAACGGAAAGTATTTTTCTTTTCTCCTATTCATAACTAAAGCAAATAATGCAATCCTTTCCGAGGTTATGCTATTTTTGTACTAGTATTAAGAAATACACGCTTAAGAACTGCACTGTTTTTTTTTTTGTTTTTTTTTTTACATAAAACATATCATTACAATCTACGCCTCCCTCCAATTCTATACACACACACCCCTGAAGAAAATTTCTGGCAAATACCCTGTCAGTAAGCACGTGGATGTTAGGGTTGGTTGAGAGATATGTTACGCTTTGCTTGTGTGTGGGCAGGGGTGGACTGGCAAACTTTGGCCCATTCGGCTTAGCTGTAGAGTTGGCCCAGTATCAAAATTTATGGTAGTAGTTTGAACTTTGAGCTGCAGTAAGGAAGTGTTTTTCGAAAGTCAACTAAAAAGAATTATTTTGTGCCTCTGAACATATGTTAACAACAAGGTTTTGCAGCAGCATAAATTTCCTAATACCTTTTTACCAAGTTTTTAATCTTGA